>KQ479158.1:72445-206261 GCA_000331835.2 Trichoderma hamatum GD12
TTTTTTTTTTTTTTTTTTACAATGCCTCAGTCAATCCATCCACCACATTTCCAAGCATCCTCAAGCCATAATACTTCGCCACTCGCCTCATGACAGCCAGCTTCCGTACAATCTCATCCCGTGACAATACCTCCTTCCACCCGCCACTGCAAGTGCAATGCTCCATAAACTCATTCACTCTCAGCGCACCGCAACGCTCACATTTGAGATCTTGACAAGACCACTCCGTCGTCCATCCCTCCACCATGGCGAGTAATCGCTCCTCAATGCTCACCCTATCATACTCGGTATTGCAGAACCCGCACTGCCAGCTCTGCCCGCCGTTTTCGCCGGAAGAGCCAAATAGGTCTTCATCGCGGCAGAGATCCAAATCGCGCGTCATTGTACAGCTGTCACAAGACACTTGTAGCAATTTCAAGCTCTCTGAAGGGTTTGTAAACGTCCCCTCTTTGGAAAATTCGCGAATCTCGAAGAGTGCGAGCAGCTCCTTGCGCAACAGCCTTGCCTCCAGTGTGATATTCTTATCAAGAGACAGTACTTGCATGATTGACTTAACGAGCTCAAGAATTGGATTGCGCAAGGCCAGATGTGAACCAGGCAATGAGGGGAAGCTGTAGTCCTCTGCCAGTTCTGGATGCATGAGTTCTCGCTTCTGCTGGTTGATGAGACCGACAATGACTTTCTTCATTGGCTTTTCAAAGAACTTGCCTAGAATAATCTGAGTCTCGCCATCGGGTTCCTGCTTCCTATTTGGCAGCTGTGTGAGCCGTGGAGTAGAGTCAGGATCATTGTTTTCTGGTCTCTTCAGCTTATGCATGAGCTGAATGAACTCAATCACCCAATCCTGGAAAATGGGTTGTAAACGAACAGGCAGGAATGTTGCCATCTGCCAGTGCATGATAGTCTCCAAATCCTGCTCTTCAGTTTCTGCAACCACTTGGCAAGCCCGACCGCCATAATTGAACTCATCATACCATACCAAGTAGTCCCAATACTCTTTGATCTCCAAGTCGATGAAGTGGAATAAAGATTTGCTTTTGATTGACTTGATGATGTACTGGCTGTAGGCATATGCATTGCCAACCTCGGCCTTGGTGGTCTGGAGAATCAGTCGGTTGGCGCTGGCAAAGATGACTTGTGAGCCAACGCGCCTGAAGTCTGACATGAGTTGTTGGAACGCCTTTCGCGACATCATTTGCACATAGTAATGCAGTGCCCGATCGTACATGAACGAATCCGGATTCTCAACCCATCGGACGAGATGCTGAACAAGTACATCGGCCATTGTGCTACCTTTACATGCTTCCGCCCACCATGCCTTGACCATCTCACGAAGAACCAATACTCCAGCGTTCGCAAATCCATTCTCTGAAGCAAGAATCTCTGACCCATCAGCCGTAGGATTGAACGATATTGATTCAGCCCCTTCGAGTTCGTTGATCAAAGATGAGGTTAAGATCGTATTGATGGTAAGATTACGAATATCTAGATCAATGCAGACTGACGAAAACGTTCCAGGGTTGTTAATGCTAGGCATCTTGACTGTTTCAAGTGAGCCAGTAATATCATCCTTTTCATAACCGGCATGATCTGGTCGAGGGTCTGGCGACCACCATAGCACCACTCCGTTCGCCTGTAATCGGCGAGCGTAAGCAATATCAATCAGGAACCGAGGATCGTCACGCTCAAGGTTACACAGCGGAACATCACCATAGCGTGCCAAAGCTGTGAGATGCAAGATCCAGGATCCAAGCCCCAAGTAATGTCCAACTAGACGTCGCGCAATAACCGCTTGCCAGCCCAAAGGCGGTAATGAGCTGTCAGAAGCGTCGTATTTGAGGGGCAATACAGGAAATTCGCCCAGAATGGGGACATCATGGACAAGGAGGTTGTGTTGAGACGATTGGATCACCATCATTTGTGGCCGTGATTCGTCTTTACGCAGTTTCCTGACAACATCGGCTATCTCCAAATGAGCTTTGCGCCGTGTTGTCACTTGAGTGATCTTGAAAGTGATCTTCTCTTGATATCTGAAGCAATCTTGCCAGTTCGTACCCGCGGCTTCTTCCGCTCTCTTTGCAAGCAGTTCCGAGTACATTCTAGTGATATTTGGGAGGTCTGAGCCAGAATCTCTTCCTTTCTGTAGTATCACGACATAACCCTGGTCGCTTGTAGTAGAGAATAAGCCGAAGATCTGGCGATCTCCTGCGGTAATGTGCGATATATAGATATAGGCCAACGGAGACGACTCCAGGTATGCCTTTGGTTTGATAGGTCGTTTTAGACCCATTAGATCGAAACCCTGTTCGAGACCCTTACCAAGAACTGCCTCCTGTTCCTCGTCAATGGTGCAGAGGTTACCCAGTCGAAGGACTGCGCGAATATTCAAGGGGACTTGCTTTTCATACACACCCTCTACACTAGGGTGGTTGAATAAGAGTGAAAATTTCTCTGCCTCATTGAAGTATACGTCTTCTGGCACAGTAAGTTTGAAGAGATGCTTGGATTGATGACCGTTCGGAAGGGTATAATTGACTTGTTCAACTTCACACCCAGCAATCTCCACGTCCGGTAGCTCTTCCTTCTTAAGGTTGAGGAAGACCTGTCGAGGAACATTAATCTTCAGTGTGTGGATCTTTGCATCTATCAACACATGCGCCGTCACAATGCCAGGCGTATCGGTGGCTTTGAGGTGCAGTAGCTGCCATGTATTCATGAACGTAAAGTGCGCTTGTTTCATGAATGTTTGCTGAATGTTGCTGTTTGCGTTACTTCGTCTCTCACCAAATAGCTGCCTCCTTCGAATACGTGCTTGTTTTTGCAACTTCCACTTCTTCTTCTGATACTCCAAGAATCCAACGTAATCGTCCGATGGGTCAGGCATGTTGCCTGGTAAAGCGGCCATTGGGTTGGGGTCCTCTGCTGGTTCGGGAGACTTTCGTTTCTGAGAAGAGGCTTGTGGTTGTGACGACGCAATAAGTGCACCGAGTTGCTTTGGTTTCAGCAGCTTGGCACCGAAGTCTTCCATATCATCTGCTCGATTAATGTTTGTAATATCTGCTAACGGCTCTTTGCTGCTGAAGAGATCTGTAAGTTTCTTTTGCTTCATCTTGTCATCCTTTATATTAATTCTTCGTTGAAGCCAATCAGGATGAGGCACTCTGGGAACAGGGTTGCGGACTTTCTGCAACGCGGCAGGAATGGTGATGAGCTTTTGGATCACAGATCCAAGACGTTCCGAGTAATAATCCCAATCTAGAAGAGCTCGAGGATCGGTATCTGCAGGCTCCTCCTTGAGCCACTTCTTTAGATACGTTCGTTTCACAGTTTCTTCCGCAGAGAAAATGGCAACAGGAACAGCTCGCTCTGTGACAGGAGCATTTCGTGGCCGAGAACAGATGATAAATTTACAATTCAGACCTTTGTCTTTTACCATCTGTTCACCTAAAAAGTCGGCAAGACGTCGTGCGGTTGTGATACTGGTCGACTTCTGACTTCCGTATTCTTCCAAAGTCTTGGACATGCTTCGGTTCTCGGAAATCAGTTCCATCAGCTCTTCGTCAGCAAGGGTAGATCCTTTGTTATCCAACACGTCCAGCCATTGATTGGCGACCTTTGCTACGGCATTGTAACATTGAGCTAAGTCTTCTCCTTCCAGGAAAAATTTGAAAATTTGTTGTTGGAAGATCTTGATGAGCTTCAGCTCACCACGACGTTTAACTTCAAATCCCTTCAATTCTGCCAGACTGCCATCGTCGTTGAACACAGCGTATCGCTTCTTCAAATTCTTATCCTCCTCTTTGGAAGTGGGCAGAATCATTGCCCGATAAGGACCATCAACTTCGAAGAAGATGGAGTTGTCGCTATGAGTCTCGTATTTATGAGTTTTGTCATCCACCAAAGTCTGATATTGGTGGTTGGTAAATTTGTCATGCACAAGATGGTTAAGCATGACGCAGGGATATGATATGTTCAGCTTTTTGCCGTTCTTCATCTTGAACGCAAAGTTTTCTGGGAAAGTAGCAGGAAGCATGCACCAAATACCATCGGTATCCAGCTCGAGGGGTCTTCCAAGGCGTTCAACAAGCTGACGAGCAAGTTGAATAATCGTGGCTCCTGTTAAACAGGTAACACCCGCCATCTCCATAGAATACCATCGAGAACCTTTTCTCATGACGTATCCGTAGAAAGAGTTTAGAATGACTTTGTGCGCAAGCTGTAGAGAATCGTATAGAATAATCATCTTCTTTGCATCGTCAATCTCATTGCCGGGTGCACCAGATGACTTTAGGGCCTCCGTTTTCCCCTTCCACACTTTGGCTTTGCCTTTGTAATCGTAACGACGATCACGAAAATCACGGACGGTATTGATATAGAAAGGGTTCTCACGCTGACAAATGATTGCCTCTCGAACAATGGTAGTAGAGTCGTGAATCTTGTGGTATACCTTCTGAGAGTAGAGCTGAAGACGCTTCCTCACCAAATTCGCTTGCTCATCTGTCGTCAAGTCTTGAAATGTCCTCGGTGGAGCATAGGGTGTTTTGCCAGGAAACTTTTCGTTCTCAAGAGCATGCCGAATCATGTTATACTCGTCTCTTTTGGCAGGGATATATTCTCCTCTCCAAGCCCACGGCAATCGTCGATCGCATGTTTTGCCTGGTCGATTGAAATCACAAGCTGCGCAATCTGATTCTGAAATCATGGAATCCGGCTGTAATCGATTTGTTGTCATGATGTTTGGATACATGGAGGCGACGTCCAAGTGATAAATGAGCGGTCTTTCGTTTCGGTTGGGCGTCTCTTTCAAGGCCTCAAGCTTGGCCTTAATCTGCTGCTTGACTTCATCATAGTTGGTAACATCGTCTAGAGATTTATTCTCCTCAACGGTAATGACGAATTTCAGTGCATTGTCCAAATCTCGCAGGAGCTCATCAACTGCACCGGGATCTACCGCAAAATTCACAGGGATATCAGCTCGAAAGACACCGGCTTCAATACTCTCGACGTGGCCACCGACATACGTCTCAGAGTCGAGAAGGTGGCCGTCCCAGAAAGCTTCTTTCGGAGTTATATGCTTATTCGGCAGCACAATCTCCTTCTGGTATGCCTGCACCATCAGAAGCATCTCACAGAGCGTACCGGTACCTTTTCTTAGGACGTCGTCTCCTCCCAATGGCAAAATTGTGCAGAGAGAGAAGATGAAAGGGTGTACATACTTCATGTACAGATAATAGGTTGCAACAGCATCGGAGACTGAGTACTCTGCTAAAGTCTGTGGTCGCTCTTGTGCATATGGCGTCATCAATTCTGGGTCGAGTTCATCGGGGTCATATCCGAGCTTGGCGACTGTAACGGCCTTCAAACCTCGAGATCCTTGAGGTAAGTAAGAATCTCGGTTGACCCAGTGGAAGCAGTCCATATGAACACTATAGTTACACTTGAACTGGTCTTCGCTGTCTCTCTTCCAGCCAATCTCTTGATACATGTCGATACCATTTATACTCGCTCTCGCCTCGACAAAGGGCCAATCGAAGAAGTCACCGTTGTAAGTCGCAATGACGGTAGGGCGTGCCTCTTTGATATGAAGAAAGAATCTTTCGATAACGGCTTTCTCGTCCGGTTCGTTGAAAATCATGAAAGGACCAGGGTACTCGGGCTTTGGTGTGTAGTCGAAATCGCCAATATCCTCAGAGATGATTTCTCTATTTGTGATCAAGAATCCTTGGCCATCAATCATGTATGATATCATCATAATCTGATCAGTAGAGGCGTCGGGGAATTTCAGGGGAAGTTTCGAAGTCTCGATATCGTATGCCATGACAACTGGATCGGCTGGCAGAGATCTATCCTCGTTTGGTATAATCTTAGTGATGCCATGCTTTGCCTCGACAAAATACCACTTTCCGGCTCGTATATCTGAGAAATCTATTAGCCAAGCCGCCAAAACTCCAAGTCTCGCCATAAACAAGGTCATATACCTAAGTCTATCATTACTCTAACGTGGTATGGAACATCGTACTCGCGAATGTCAACGATGAAATCGCTCGCCTCAGAAATAGAATTACTGGTGTTTCGCTCGTCATCTCGTAAATCATTATCAAAAAGATCGAAGTCGCCGCTCATCCTATAGTCGGAAATGTTAGAATCTCACTATAAAAAAAGAAAAGATACCCCTCCACGGTATCTGTAACACTCACGTCGCAACTTCGGCATATGCATCCATGGCATTCATATTCTTCCTATTTTTCTCCGCAATCGGCATGATATCTCTTCTTGCGGACATCAGGTCGCTGACGTTGGCAAACTTGAGTTCGATAAATGTCCGTCGGTAGCCCATCAAGTGATTTGGCATGCTGAGATCTTCCTTTTCCATTCTTCTGACAGACTTCACAACTCCACCACCAGGTACCCTCTTCACCCACTCCTCAACTTCAGACTCTCGGCCTTTCTTAACCGCGATTATAAAGTAAGGATCATACTCAACGGTAGCTTTGAACGTGCTCCCATCAAGTTCGATGAAGTAGCAGTCCAGCGCTGCTCGACCACCTGGTATCCTCTCGTCCTCGATAGATGTGGGCTGAACGTTCACTAGCCATCCTTCTTTCCTCTTTCCACTTTCATAACGGGCAAATCCCATCTTGTCGTCAATGCTTTGGGCCAAACGAGTACGCTCCCACTTTTCGTCTGCGGAGGTACCTTCAGCCCTGGAGGACGCAGCAAAAGTTCGAGTTTTTTGGCCATGGTATGCAGTTTTGCCTCCTCTTTTATAGCCCTTTGCTGGGCGGCGCAGAGATGTGTTCGGCATCGCGGAGGTGTTATAGAGGGGTCGCTGCCAATTTGGCAATTAGAGAACTCGAACTTAATCGGTCGATGGCTTCGTCATGGATTATGATATTCTGCACCAGCTGCTATAATATTGAGGGATTCGTTTCGAAGCTGCTGCCGTTTCCTTCCCTGCAGTGCAGAAAGTGCAGTGGTTGGCCGGGCAAGTAAATAAAATCGAGTGGTGGCCCGTACCAAATGACAATCGCCCGCAGAGGATCTTTCGCGAAGAAGTGTGTGGGTAGCTATCAGGGAGACGCGTTGATACGCGCTGATACGCGACCCAGCCTTGGTAGTAAGCGCCACACCTTTAATTGATTTTCAGCCACAGAAGAGCTCAGCACCGCCACAACCCACTCAGAAGCACCAATTCGACGATAAATAGTGCGAGCGTCATAACTGCTGCCAGTCGATTCCTAGGCCCCAGATCGTCCATGCTACCAGTTCGACAAGCAAGGTAGCCAGAAATGGCCCCGAACAATGACAATGAATTGCCCAATCCGAACGAAAAAGTTCTGCATGTGTGGTCCAAGCCGATAGCAGAAGGCGACCAGGTTCCAGAGTCGGCCAAGAACCCTGATGGAACTTCAAATTCTCAGACTGCGTTTTCAGCTGCGGTCTCTATGATCAAGAAGGAGGACTTTACAAATGTAGCAAACACGCCCTGCGCGCGGCAAGGACTTTTGACCGGCATTGGGGCCGGCGCTGGCCTTGGCGGCTTGAAATTTGTGATTCAAGGTACGCTGGCAGCCATATCTTTCATGCGAAGAATGCTTTGGGGGAAGAACAATCTGTTAGCTAACAAATGCTTGTAATGCAGGCAATGCGGCTAAATCTGCCAATTGGGCCGTTGGATTCTTCATGTTAGGTAGCATAGCCTCATACGAATACTGCCAATATCTACGGCGTGCCGAGAAGATCCAGATGAAGCGACATATTGAAGTGGTTACGCAGAACAAAAAGGAGCAGGCAAAGAAGCTGGCTGAAGAGAGGCGTGAGCAGAAGAGAATAGAGGAAGAACAAAAAGCCAGGGACCGAGCTTGGTATAAGTTTTGGTGAAGCTTAGGCAAACGTGCTGCCTTGTACCATTATGTGTATCAATAGAAAAAAGATTCTACTTGCATATTACGACAAACTTCTTTTCAGTACAATATTATGGGGAGGGTTGTTGAAAGCGTATATATTGAAACAACCAAAGTCCCGATGGAACTATGTGAAAGCCCTGAATTCATTCCCTGATTGCCGTTGGCAAACAACACCATAAGCTCGAAAAATTAAGCTCGAAAAATCCCAACGCCGCCAGCCCATGTTCCTTCTCTGCCTCCAAGAGCATCGCAGAAGTATTGCATTCATGCCATGAAATCCCATTCAAACGCCGTCATTCATATGATATCGTCTTGATATCATTGCCCATGCCAGAATATTGCTCCCAAGTTCGCCAATCATCAATAATATCATAATCATGCCGTCATAGTAAGGTTCCTGCTCTCCCCATCCGTAAATCTGACTTTCCTCGAAGGTAGTGACTTGTGATCCCGCCTAGCGGGTGCGGCGGCCTCCCCTCGACGTCTCTGACTCCTCTTGTTCCTTGCCTCGTTCTCTTCTCGCTTCCTGTATTCCGCCATCTGCTGTCGCCTCTTCATAACCCGTGCATGAGCGAGTGCCGGAGTGGGTTTAAACCCAATACCATTAATGCCAGTGCCATCGTCATCTTTATCATTCGGGTCGTAAATAGTGATTTCGTCCTCATGCCATGTTAGCGAGGCTCGCAAAGGATCTACAACTTCCGCTTCATCATCGGCGTCGGACAGTCCCTCATGAGGATGGCCTTTTTTGAATCGCAGAGGAGGGGTGCCGGCTCTCTTCTTTCTAGACTGGGACTCCGATAGGCGGTTGATGGATGGATAGGCATTCTGGAGGAAGCCTTCAGTTGACGGATGTGGAACTTCCAGCTGTAGCGTGGCATGATCGGCCATTTCAATCACTGCGCCCGTTTCCATCTCTGGCTTCAACTCTATCCCTGGCTGTAGCGCTAGCTCGGGCTGTAATCCTGGCTCCGGTTGTAACGTTGGCTCCGGCTGCATCTCCACGATAGTAGGGGCACCTTCGTCTGATCTATGGCGTTTCCTCATAGATTCGTCGGATTCTATGTCCATCTCATCAGCAGCTTCGACAACTCTGCCTCCACTTCCGAGAGCGAGGCCGCGAAATCTGTGTACGACAGTCGAGGAGTGTGGGCTGTTGCTGCCATCTTCCGGTGGGCCGGTCGCGGAGAGATCGAACGAGAACTTTAGCGGCGGAGGAGATGCATCTGAGCCTCTCTTCCGCTTTGGGGTAGTATTTACAAATTCAGTCATGGTTTTAAGCCTTCTTCCTTGGTAGCTTTGGACCTGAAGCCGGGGATGAGAAAAGGCCGCGAGGAGAGGACAAGAGAGGATGTTGACAGAAAGAGGCGTTAGCGGGTATCATAGAATGGGGGCCGGAAAGCGGTCAAGCAGCCTTGCCGGCAAACAGAAAGGCCCGGCCTGAAGGGTTTCCAGAGGTGCAGGCAAGGATAGCTCCTCCAGCTACCTTATTAGTGATCGGTCGAAAGGCGGCATCAGTGGCACGAGCCGCATCAATTGCCTGAAGCTGCCAGAAGCGCAACTGTCTGGGGTTGAGTGGACTGCGAGTCACAAGACCTAACGACGCCTCTGCGAATTCGACACAGCGCCACGTGGAAAGCAGCAGCGATCTGATGGCGCTCTGCAGCTGGGCAAAAGCGGGCTGCACCTGCGGGGAGCACGCACAAACCCGCTGTAAGGTACGCCTCAGTCCGGGAGATTTATAACCGATGTCGAAGAGCAGTAGCTGTCGATAGCTGCTGCGAGCTGGTATGTACCTATCTAAGGCGGTTATTTACCCAAGGTATGTAGGTGTTTTCAAGCTGCATTCGGGGACCAGCATGATTGAGCTTGCACACAAGGGATACCTATTTCTGAGGACTCCACAATGAGGTAAACCTAGATGCCGTCAACCAGGTACGAGGCGCTATGGAGTTGGCTAGTAATTTTGCCGGCAAAGAGCTCAAGCCTCCACTGTTAAGTAAATGGATTTCCTCCTCTGTGACCTTAGGCGAGGAGCTACTTGGGGGGAAAAAATGTTCTATGGTAAAGATAGGGAACTAACATAAGGTTAAGCAGCGTGAGCGAAGGATTCAGCTCTAATTCTCGTAACAAAAATATTAAGCGCACCAATTGGTCACGTTAGAGTCCACCTGGTAAGTTGTTTAGACTTGGACTACTCTGGAGAGACTCCGGAGCAGTAGCAAGGATACCTCAGTCTTTCAGATAAGCCAAGGAGCTTGTTAGATACTACTGACTTTCAATCATGGGCCAACAACTTCATTTTGGCTATATTGCTTTCTATCTAGCCATCCGCAAGCTTGGCGTATATTGCTCCCTGCAAGACCCCGAATTTTGGGACGAGCGGCAGCATCTGTCTCCAACTGCCTCCAACTACCCCGCCATTGCCCCGCCGTCATCGAACGCCTCCGTGTGACGGTGGAGCTCCTTTGCACATATATCCGCGCACAAGGTCCGCGAAGGCATTAAAACAGGCTGAATGCACCACCTTTTCCGACGAAATGGGGACTTAAGAGGCCACAATATATCCGAGATAATCGCCATTGCACCCATAATTTCTCCATAGCTGACGTTATTGTACTCTATTTTATATATATAGCTTGTGTATCCGTCGGACAGTCTACCGAATATAAACATTGCCGGAAGACCCTGCAGATTTTCAGCGCTACTTTGTTTTAACCTCTCGCATCATCGTTACCATCACATCACCATGACTGACGCTGCTTTTAAATTCCTGCCCCTTGGGGCCATTATTCAGGACTTCAAGGTCAAGGACACAAACATTGTGCTTGGATTCCCAGAACAGGAGCAGTATGTGAAATACAACTCTGCCTATTTTGGAGAGACCATTGGGCGCATCGCAAATCGCATCAAAGACGCCAAGATTAACAGCCTTAATGGTGGCAAGGTGTACCCGCTTGCTGCCAACGATGGCCTCAACACCCTGCACGGCGGCAACGAAGGCTGGGGCAAGCGTATCTGGAAGGGCCCCACGGCCGTGGGCATCAGGGAGATTCCTGGCGTGCAGGGCTTGAAGGGCGGCGAAAGTGTCGAATACACTCTTCGCAGTGAGGATGGCGATGAGGGCTATCCCGGCGCTGTGGAGGCCAAGGTCATCTACACCACTGGAAACCAAGTTGTGAACGGAAAGGAGACCATCGTCCTGGGTATTGAGTACGAGGCGAAGCTGGTTGGAGGTGCAGACGAGACCATCATCAACCTGACCAACCACTCCTACTTCAACCTCACTGGCGATGAGAATATCACGGGCACCACCGTCACTCTTGCAACCAACAGCCATCTCCCCGCTAAGGAGGATTCTATTCCTCTAAGTGGTCCCGCTCCCTTCCCCGAGCTTGACACATCTAAGCCCTTCGTTTTGGGCGCCACCGGACCGGAAATCGACCGCTGCTTCACAACTACCACTGACCCGTCATCCGTACCGATCGACACCCGTTCGCAGCCTCTTGCTCTCAACATGTCTGCCTTCCACCCCAAGAGCGGTATTCACTTGGAAGTCCTCAGCACAGAGCCATCGTTCCAGTTCTATACCGGTGACATGACCAATGTGCCTGCTGCTGAGGGTCTGCCCGCGAGAGGCGCGCGAAGTGCGTTTTGCTGCGAGCCCGGCCGTTGGATCAACGCGTGCAATGTCCCCGAATGGAAGGACATGGTCATCTTGAAGAAGGGGGAGACTTATGGTGCTAGAATCGTGTACAAGGCCTGGACAGAGTAATTTTTCAAGCGTCAAGCGTTTATTAATGATGAACTGATGAACTTGTTTTGGTATTGCTCCTATGTATGCTCCATTATTCGTCTAAGCATTTCATTGTAAAAATACAGATAGTATGAAAAAAAAGAAAAGGGAAAATCGTAAAATGCCATTATTTTAGCTTTGGTCAAATTTTCGTTAAACATGATTGCAATGCTATGCCGCCACATCATTCACTAGTATTACATCTGACATATTGTGTGAGAACTGGGTAGTAGAGTACACGACTGACCTGCAGTCGCCTAGTCAGAATCGCTGTCATCCCCTAGGAATGCGAGATCTGCGTGGGCTTTCCTCCGTCTCGCGGCAAAAGATGTTGGCTCTTCTTCATCATCATCGCCATCGTCTTCGTTATCCTCCTCCCCACTGCCTGGCTTTGTCTCCTGTTTGGTTGCGCCGCTCTTGCTTCTGCTGGCCCTACCACCTGAGCTTGTGCCCCAGAGGCGGTCCATCTCCTGAGCTGCCTCAACATCTGCCTGCAGCTCTCGCATCTCTTTAATCTCTCGTGCCTTGGCCTCCGAGAAACGCCCGTCCATACCAATGTCGGATAGCATCTTCTTCAGGTGGCGAATTTTGGCTCCGGCATTGTCTCCATACTGTTTGAGTTCGATGTGCCACAGTTTGCGAACACCGCATTTGGTGAGCTGTGACTGTAGCTTTTTGATCTCTACATCCTTGGGATCATCTGTAGTGGCGGTCTCCTTTTTAATTGCCGACTTGGAAGCTTTTGGTTTTGATGAGCTCTCTTTCTTTTCGCCCCTCTTGCGTTTTGTGGGTGGTGGTTCGTCAATTACATCAGAATACTCGTCCTCCTCATTGACTTCTGGTTTTGACTCGTCCTTGATATCCGCTTTTGCATCTTCTGCTTCTGAGTCTGGCTGGCTCTTTAATGACGAATTTTTCTCGTCGCCTGGTGTTTCTTGTTTCTTAATAGTCGTAGGATTGTTACTGCCGGGAGCGTTCTGCTTCGATTCATCTTCAGATTCATCTTTTACGCTTCGCTTCCGATTTCTAGTAGGCGACGGAATTCCCCCCAACTTAGTATCCTCTTCTTCGGAATCGTCTGATTTAGCTTTGCTGCGTGATACAAGCTTCTTAATTTTAGTCTTTGATTCCTTTTTAGGAGTTTCATCAACGTCCGACTCTTCCTTCTTCTTCACGGGCCCTGATGCTTTCTTTCGTCGCTTAGGCTGTGGGGACTCGGCCTCAGATGACTGTCGCTTGATACCGACCTTGGTATCGGGTTCATTTTCTGGCTCGGAACCATCTTCGTCGAGCAATTTGTCCTGGTGACATAAAGTTAGCGGGGTAAGCCAGATACAGCAGAATTGGTAGACTGCTTTGCTCGATATACTCACCACTTGTTCCTTGATAATTGTCTTGCTTTTTTGCTTCCAAGCATCGCTAGTGAAGAAGCCATCCTCTAGCCCGAGCTTTTCTTCGACATGCCGGCGCACTTTATTGACAGAGGTACCGTCAGGCTCTGCCTTGTAAATTTCGCAAGTTCCTTCAATGAGTGCTTCTTTGAGCTTGGCAGCTGAAGGCGCCATGATGGTGGGGAAAAATAAAAAACCAAAATCAATTGAATCTGTATCTTTTGGTGCTCTGGCAGCAACGACAGCACTTGATTGTCACGGACCCCAGATGACGTTGTATCTGCCGTTGTCGAATTTCCAAAAGCGCGTCTGTGACGCGATCGGATTGTGATTGGAGAGCTTTAATTGAGCTACGCTGTACAAGTTACATGGAGCGGGCTGTTTTGCGCTGGGCGGACAAGGTTCAACATGCTGAACAGGCTAGACCTATTACGTCTACATGACCAATGGTGTGGCGTTGTGGACCGTTTATGTGGGGATCAGGCCTGAGGTATGCAATGATAGCTTTTGAAGTCGATTTTAGCTGTTACGGCAGCACTAATAAGCCTTTACTTGAACTCGTCATCTTTAAAAATCGAAACGTTTATTCTTTCCACTATTGTTAATTCATCTAGTGGCATCGAAGTCATCGCTACTAGAAAGCTTCAGATCCATTGAACAGAATACTGGTAGATTGGGTTTCTGATCCAAAGCCATTTGATTCAACCTATCCAAGATGTCGGCATCACTTGCACCGGAGTGTAATGAAGTGAAAGAGTAAGCACCTCCCAAGGTATGGATAGAAGATACTATATTTATACTAGAGTCAAGGCGCTACGATACCTGCTTTTTAAAGTGGTATAGCGAGAGTGAGATTACACCGTTCCATTTTCATGTTCAATCTGCTGGGAGTTCTCATACTAACACATACGCAGAGTACCTTCGTGGAGCAGAGAAGGACAACAAGGAATGTGCTGGTCTATTTAATGAATACCAAAAGTGCCTAAGTGTATGAAATTTCAGACAATGAGGTGGAGAGAAAGGAACGATATCGTGCTGACATTTTGACTTTAGGTTGCACTAAAAGACCGAGGCATAGATAAGCTTCTTGACGAGGCTCGGGAAGACAATAAGGAAAACGACGTAAGGTTAACGGCGCCAAGGAGTAAGTCCACGAATCATTCACAAGGAAATGTCTTGTTTTATTAATCATTGTTCAGAATAGCAATGTTTGTTTCGATTTTTGGAAACAAGGAGGCTTGTATCCATGGAAAAGGCCGAAATGCGCGGCCTGCGGAGGCGGCTTAGACCTATAATCTCGTATCTGCATCTCAAATCTGTACATACAAATGTCGCAACGGCGTTTTTCTGACATGCTGTAAATTGATAATCTGTATACTCCAAGGCGCATGTCCAACCCAAACTCTCCGTTTCTGGTCCATTTCTGGGCCGCAGCAATCGTGATATACGCAAGCAGAGGATACGTCGTCAATTACAAGCCACGTGATTCGCTGCTGGCCACAGAAGCACCCCCAAAAGCCTCCACTCTTGGCGGGCGGCTGGCTTTTTAGTGGAGGAGCGCTGCCAGCCGCTCGCCTTTGCACTTTTGGCTACGTGCCATCAGGGATAGCTGGACAAAGCATCTTGAAACCCGTCGAGCTGCCATTGAGCGCCTGTTGGCTTCAGTATATAATCCAGTGTGCGGCCCCGGGAATCTGCTGAGCATCCCAATCCTCCAGCGACGATTATCGCGATCATAGAGCTTGCTGGCTTCCAAGAAACCCGACGCCGAGATTACGACGATACGCGCGCGACTCCGCCGACCCTCGCCCGACATCCCACTTTCGAGCTCACAGCCTGGCCTCAAAGATCGATCCTTGCTCTCTTGGCCAGCGGCATGTCCTACCGGCAGCAGTAACGCTCTATGCACCCCTTCTCGACCGTGACCCTCGGCATCTTCGTCGCTGGCTACATCACCGCGCGCTGGGACCTGGTTACACGCCTCTATGAGCTGGTCTTATTTGCCGCCGAATACGGAGTTGTTGTAAGTCGCAAGGGCGTGCGCCATGCAGTCTGGGCATGTCTGACGTGTTATCTTTCTTTCTTTGAATCTAGTTGCGTGCAGCCCGCGGCGTGGTGGTCCTGACTATTATCTTCATCACTATCTTTGTGCCAGTGGCCCTACTAGCGAGGGGAGAGACGAGGCTTGTACGTTTTATATATCAACATTGCGAGAAGAGGCATATATTCTTTTGGTCTGATCTCGAGGCTAATTACATGGCAGCACCCACGAGATCACGGATCGGGCATCTCTGCACGAGAACAGCTCAGACGACGAGGCTCCTTCTGAGTACTGCGTTCCGCCTTGCCGATAGCTATCCTTTGTCATGGTAGAACATGACGGGTTAATGAGAGTGTTTTGGCCGACGGACATTCGCAGATCCGATCGCGCTGGCGTTGTCGTTGGTTGGAGGAACTCGACACTCGATGTTTTCGTTGTCACCATTCTCGAAGATGTTGATGTTAGCTCTTTTCTTGCCAGGCCTCCTTCCTTCCAACTTGAGTCTGATCGCTAATTAGCTTGGTCTGCAGGCGCATAATGTCGAGTTTCATCTCAAATCCGGCACCTTTTTCCGGAGTGGCCCCCACTCCCCGAACCGGATTTACGATCTCTGTGGGCACTCGTCGATGCATGTCCTAGGAGTTGCCAACGTAGCAAGCCAAACTGAGGTTGACCCTTCTTGGGTATGCGCCAAGACAAGCACCAACAGTCAATACCCTAGGATTGCATGCGCCAAGGCCTCTAGCGTCCAGCTTATCTTATACGATAGGCCTCACCCAAAGGGCATGCAGTACATATCCTTGAATCCGATTGCGTTGGCTCTTGGAGACAAAGGGTCGTTCCCCGACGATGTAACGAGTGGCGAAGATGATAGCGAAGAGGCGAAGCATGCAGCGGCAAACAAAGAAACTCGGCGCAAACTAGTGGAGAAGCTCAAACTGCATAGCATCATAAAGCGAGTACCTTCCGCCAGAGATAAGGCGCTGCCCAAAATCGTCAATCAGGTAAATTGGTCTTGGGAGCTGGAGCAAGTCCTACAGAAGAACGTAGGACGGCTTGGCCCAAGGCCAAAACGAGGTCTGAGTGTCTCCGAGAGGGTAGTAGAGTCTGCCACGACAATGCGGAACTATGTGCTCGTGCAGTTGTGGACTCTGCTTTCCGTATACCTCTTCCCAATTGTGCAGCAGGCCTTCATCCTGGTGCTATTCTTCCACCGAGTGTTGGCTGAAATCCTACTCGTTATTCTGGAATTTCGGGCCAAGCCGGGGTATGCTGCCCTTAAAGACATATCAGCAACAGCCCAGCAGATTGAGATTCGCCTCCAGCAGTTTTGCTACTGGCCGATGCAATATGTCACTCTCCGTCAGCGCAAGGCCAACTGGGCCAGTGTTACCACGAGTCATCCAGATTACATTCGTTTCTACAATAGTCTTTGGCTTGTTGCTAACGATGTGATTATTGGCATGGCAGTGGGCTCGTACATTATTGAGCACAAGGAGTGGGTTGCAGACCAAATTCGAGATATTCTGCGTGTCTATACTGTGGAGGCTCTTCAAAGCGGCATATCGTGGCTGATGGACTGGCCTGCGGGTCTAAAGCTCAACGGTGAACTGGCTGCCTTTCTCGGCGATTTGTTTCTCTGGGTTATTGACTATTGGTCAAGTAAGTTGCAACCCCTTAGCACTGTGGAACTTCTGCAAGCTGACACATAACCTCGCATTGCAGGCTGCATCGAGACCTTGAGCCCCGCCCTGCCGCATATTATTTGGTTCGTGGGGTTTTCGTCCTTCGCCGGGGCGAGTATGCCAATTGCAATGTTCTCTGACCTTTTGTCGGTTCTTACCATGCATATTTACTCATTCTATCTCGCATCTGCACGCATATATCACTGGCAGCTCACCATCCTGCGGTCTCTGTTCCACTTATTTCGAGGAAAAAAACACAATGTCCTCCGCAATCGTATCGATTCGTGCGATTACGATCTCGACCAGCTGCTTGTCGGGACAATTCTCTTTACCCTTTTGTTCTTTCTTTTGCCTACCGTCATGGTCTTTTATCTTAATTTCGCCATTGCTCGAATGATCATCATTTCAATGAAGGCTGGCTTTGATACGCTACTATCATGTTTGAACCACTTCCCCCTGTTTGCCTTAATGTTGAGATTGAAGGACCCGAGTAGACTACCAGGTGAGCCCGGATGACGCAAGCATTGATACAGAGCCGTTTGAAGCCGAGGCTAACTTGAACCTAAGGTGGCATTCGTTTTGAACTTCGAGATACCCATGACTATAAACTTTCCGACGCTAATGATAAAATTTCTAATGAACCCCCTACATCTATTATTTACCTCAAGGTAGGTTTTCCTCATTTTTTCATCTATTTATCACTTGACCAAGAACCGAAGTTAATCTTTGTAGTGTATCCCCCTTCCCTTTCGGGCCATGTTCCACCAATACTTTCAATTGGCTCACCGTATACGAAAACACTACTTGTCACCACGGGTGTTGCTTTGTTTGGTTACTGGGCAATTTGTTCCTCCAATCAACAGAAAAAATCTGTATAGTCTACAGTACAGCATGTTGCCAGCGAAGAGGGCGACGATGTGGGAGATGTGGCGGGCAGTTAATACGGAAATTGAGATTCCTCAGAAGAAACCGTTTCAGCTGCCAAACATCCCCCAATTGCAAAATGGGGGCAAGCGTCCAACGGGGTTTGGTAGAGCCAGATCATACGCATGAATTAAATAAATAATAATATAATAAATTAAAATCATTTAGTCATTTGTCCATGTCCCGTATTCACCCGGAAGGCTTGGATACGTGCTCTGATTTCCATTTTCTTAAAGTAGATACAGCGTTATGCTGAAGTGAATGCGCGTAAACATACGTATCGTTATTATAGAGTCCTATAGTTATATGCTTTTTCAAACTGCCCATTGACTTTTTTGGCAGTGGTTGCCCCTTGAAACGAAACGAAACGAAACGAAACCCGAGAAACAAAAGTATGAAAAGCCACTTTGTAGATATAAGTGGGAAGGGTTATACTTTGCTGCATCATCGTCGTCGTTTTTAGAGTGCAAAAGTTTCAAAAGGTTTTCATGTTTCAAAAAGAATGCCCTCGTTGTAAAAATAAAATTAGGAGCTAGCCATAATGGCTTCTCCTAGTTGACTCATTTACGGGTCATCTGAAGAGCAATAGAGATTGTGGATTGATGTTGATATTGAAATCTGAACAACAAGTGACGCGGCCTTGGTAAACAACCCAGCTCAAAGTGATTTTCTTAGATCTTTAGATTTCTATTTATTCTCCAGCCTTCCCACACTTGTGCAACACTTACTTCTGTTCTGCAACCCGTATCCACATACAGAGATATCTTATATTTTGTATCATTCGCTTCAATTCACACAATACCAAATACTAACGACCAATATCAACACACACAACATTCACATACTGAAATATCTTGCACTTGTTAACTTCAAGATAGTCACCATGATGAATCTCATGCACAAACTCTCGCCTAGAGCGATTGGGAGCGGCATCAAGAATCGAGTATCAGATCTAGCTACTCGCCATGGCTCTCCTCACGTCAAGATCCTCAATGGTCTCACCAGAATCAGCAAAGTTGCCAAGGAGACTCGGTTTAAGAAACGGAAGTTCTGCAAATTTTCGGCCACGGCACTGCTGATAATATCGCAAAATGGCATCAACTGCTTGTATCAAGCCCTTGACCAGATGCTTAAGCCAGTTGTGCATCAAAGACTCAGCATGCTGCCTTCGAATATGGAAATAGATGAGCCAGAGCCGCCATGCGTTCCCACGATTATTGTGACCGCCCCCGATGGAAAGGTGACGGAGTTCGATATGCTGCCTCCGTGGAGGTGCATCACCAGATATCACCAGGCATGGCGTGAGTTCAGAAAATGGGATAGGAGCTCACTTATGCATCCTTGTTGGATGTCACGACTCCAGATTGCGGAGATGGAAAGACTGAGGCGTGAAGCTGCTGAGAGAGAGAGGCTGAGGCTGAGGCGTGAAGTTGCAGAGAGAGAGACGCTAAGATTCGAGAGCAAACGAGCCGCAGCATTGGCCCAAGAACAGAACCCAGAACAGGAGGGGGAGAAAGTTTCGACATCTTCTGAAGAACCGACTCAGCCATCAGAAGGCGAGAAGGCTTCGATCGCTAGAGGATTCAAGAGCAAGATGATTTCGACCCCTCGACAACAGAACCTGAGTTTGAAGAGCAAGGCGGTTCCTACGCCGTCCAAAAGCCAGAGTCCATCTCTGAAGGAACCACAAACTCGCCCCCTCACTCTGCCACCGAATGAAGAGCAGCCCGAGGGTCTCTCCATCAAACACTCTCATGCTCAATGGAAGGCCAAACAACTTCGAAGGACAGAATACGTTATACCTCTCGATTTGACTCCAATTCCATTCAACAAGCGAGTGCAGCCTCAAACTCCAGCGCCAGACCGAGAGCAATCTGCGAGCTTGCCCACCAAACGCTATTACACTGAATGCAAGGCCAAGGAACAGCTTCGGACCAAGGAACAGGATGTAACACCGCTTCAAAAGAAAGATGCGAATCTGCCCCTCAAGAAGCACCAGACTCCATCACTAAAGCGAGAGCAGTCTAAGGATTTATCCATCAAACGCCGCAGTTCCCATTGCAAAGCCAGAGAGGAGCTTCCAAAGCAAACTGAGCCAGAAGCGTCTCCTGAGGATAGGGCTTATCCCGAGTTCAAGCCTCTATCTTTTCCTCCATTTCGTCATCAACAACGACATCAGCCCAGAGTTTAGTCTCGACATTCGCAATCAACATAGCTGATCTCTCTTTTCGAGACAGACTCATGCAAATATTGGGCACTACCACCACAAATTGTACCACTACCACCGGGCTTCAGCGACTGCAAGCCTCAAACGACGCTCTCTAGCGTTCAACAACCAGAATCACCTTTATGTACAACAAGCGAAGTTTTTTTCTTTTTTATCCTCGGCAGACGGACGTGGAGGAGAGCGAGGAGACAGCGATGATTTTTGCGCAATCCGCACTTTGTATATACATGCCAATTGGCGTGCAAGAGATTTGAGGAGGGTGAAGGGTTGGAATCGATGGCTGGATGACAATCCTGTATTTGGCGATTTTTGATCTTTGTTTGCTTCTGAATTTACATGCTTTCTTTTATTTCCTATTGTATGATGAGAGAGAATGAATGGATATTGGGCTTCTAGTGATACTGTTTTTGACTTAGTGCTGGAATTAAATGGTTTTTTTTAAATGGCTCTTTCTTGCCGCATTTTTGTTGCCCAAATCTCGTGATCACAGACATATATCAGCAATCATCATCCAGTAATACCGTGATACCAAAGTCGTATGAGCAACAGGCGGCACCCAGAAGAAGATGAACCCGCCACAGCTTATCCCCAAACAATGTCCAGCAAAATGACGTCTCCATGCCCAAGAGCCGTCCCCACTGAATCAAAGCTAAAGCACAGCTAGATCCCCTGACCAGCTCTGCTCCTCTGAACCCCTCTTTTTCCTTCTTCTTAGTTCTCCAATATTAATCCCTGTCTTCTATAAAGGGTACGTGGGGTTCGATTTTGGCATGACGCTGCGCTCTTCACTATTGCCTTGCTTCTTGCAGCTCCCCAACTTTTGCCTCTCTCTCCTCTCTCTCCCCCCCCTTACTTTTTAGTATCGCACTCTACTCAAATTCCCACTTTCGCGATACGCACGATTGCCTCAGAAACTCACACAATTCGGAATCCAGCTATAGCGTTGTTTGCGTCCCGCAGCTCCGTGTAATTTGGCTGCCTCGTGGCGATCGCGTGTTGCGTCGCAAGGCAAGACCAGCTGACAGGCCCCGGTGTAAGAAGCATTTAGAAGCTGCCTGGGACGGAGCTGGGCGAGCTTATGCGAAGCAATTGGCCAGGCAGCATCAATACTCTAATAAAAAATATAAATAAAACCCAGCGCCTCCTTTCGACACACCTTTAAGAGCTGTCTATTCCACCACTTTATTCGCGAGATTGGAATTTATACGAATCATTGCGTATCAGATTGAAGCTGTACAATCATGGATCCCAACCAGAAATTCTATCGCCACTTTCGCGATTCCGTCGAAGGTTGGTCACTTTTGGATTATACAAGGAAATTAATTCATCACCCCATGATGGCTAACGTTTCTTGTTATTTCTCTATCAGTTCTTCAAGATCAGATTGGCCAATTAACTCATCTATCTGGGATTGGAGGCGAACGACAAGAGGCTACGGATCACATCCTCGCAGGTATCAGCAAGCTTCAGAACGAGGTTGCTGATGCTGCCGAATTCACTCCTGCATACGATCGCCGCCAATACTCAGAAGTCCGTCACCCCTAATAGCTCCGTGTTAAGACAAGCCGACTGATTGCAATGTTAACAGGCAATCAAAGGCCTGCAAGATAAGCTCAATGAAACGCTGGCCAAGGTGGCTCCAAAGTCACGGTTCCAGTTTAGACGCACGGGTACAGACCACGTCGATATGGGCGCTCCAGAGAACGACCCGCGATTGAATCCCGGCAGCTTATCCCGGCGCCCACATAATCCAAAAGACGCACCAGGAGCCACGACGAGAGATATTCCAGACGAGGCCGAAGATACCGTAGGAGATCTGCCGTCCAAACAAAAAGACTACAACCAAGAATTGGCTAATGCGGATCCTTCATCGATCCGCAAACCAAGCTTCTCTGCTGCTCAAAACATTGGCATCTCCGATCAGACCGGTCTCCATATCATACTTCCATCCTCCGCGGCGCGAGCTACCTCAGCAGGTTGGCTTCGGGACCTCAAGGACTGCGTTATTGACCTTTCAATACCAACAGCCCAAGGAGCACCATTCCCCGGTCTCATGCTTAAGAATATCGATAGATGTCTTATTGTGACCGGTCGTGTCAGTGGTCCCGTACACATCAACGATGTGTCTAACAGTACTCTGGTTGTTATAGCGCGCCAAGTTCGCATTCATGACTGCAAAAATGTCGACATCTATCTGCATTGCGCCAGTCACCCGATCATCGAAGACTGCTCGGGCATGCGTTTCGCCCCTCTTCCGTCATGTTATGTACGTATCATCACCTAATATCTTTTGATGCCATATCCTGTCCAAAATTGAGAGGTGCTAATTCTGTACAGTTGACGGAAGCGGATAAATCGACTGAGAACCAGTGGGACCAGGTTGATGATTTCAAATGGCTAAAATCAACTCAGAGTCCAAACTGGACTACACTGTCCGAAGCTCAGAGGCTTGACGACGAAGTATGGACGAAGATTGTGCCGGGAAAACCAGGTGTCAGCGTGGAAGGAATACTGAGCAAGGTTGGAATTCCGCCAAAATAGGCTGATGAGAAAAGTAAACTTCCAGCGGATGTATTATCGAGCCATTGCATATTTTAATAGCCAACTGGTAACCACCTGAGAATATTGAGATCGTTTTGAGCTTGGGTTGAGCTTGGGCGAGCTTCAAATTATTGCAGCCATCTCGCCTCATAATTCCATCTTGTCCCCGCCCGCGTATGCGTCCTTGCTAAACTGCATTCCGTTCTCACGAAGCTTTTCTAGCAAGGCGCGCTGCATCTCGATTCGCGTTTCGAGTTCTTTGATTTCGGCCTTTTGCTCGTCGATGGAGCGATCCATGTCTGGCAACGCGCGAACTTGCACTCTGGCGTGCTGTAATTTGTGCTTCAGCTTATCAGTAGCACCGGGAACGTCCTTGAACGAGAGCTGTTGGCCGCCGCTGCTTGGTCCCCCAGGAGTAGCTTCTGTTGTCGCGCCGGTAGGGGCAGAGGCTTTGAGCCCAGCGCGGACCTTTGCTAGGACGATGGACAGCTCGGAGAGAGAGTCGAGGTCGTCCGGGGACAGAGTGGAAGGCAGAGCCAGAGCTGGAAGCTCAGAGGCCATGGCGACTGCGTGTGAATTGAGGAGATTGAGTGCCTTGGTTGGTTCTATGCCGGTTACACAAGCAGGGCACTGAAAGAGGCTCCGCCAAACGATAGATAGTGATCAATAATGATAGGTAATAGTAGTACGATCACCTGTTGTAGCTGCAAGCTGCATGCCCTGATTGATTGGCCCACGGAGATTTTGCTTGTTGTTTGACGGCGTTATTGAGGGGAATGTTGCCAGCAGCCGCCAGAGATTGGACGGAGCCTAGCGGCCAGGGCGAAAAACGGCCCGATGCACGGAGGCTCTCTAGCGCAGCCGCATTAACAGCCAGCCTGAAGACTGCTAATCCGTCTCTAGGGAGGCGCTACAACACTTATCGGCGGCGCATCTGTCTATGATATGACATCGGCAGCCTATCAACCCCACCATCCAAAGCTTTTAGTACTGGCGGCTTGTTTCTGGTTTTGCAGCTTGGAAAAAATGCTTGATCTCCCCATCAAATCACGCACCTAGGGTCTCCTTCTTCCTCCCTACACTCTTCTCATCCAGCTGAACCTGCCATTGAGCCCGTATACTGCTTCATTCTGTCTCACCATGTCTAAGACAGAGCAAAAGGCCTGCCTCAGTACGTTATCTGTTCCTCAATCACAGCCATTGCCCCGCCATCCATCTCCTGGTCCTCAGCCCATTCCGCGTCCCAACATGCGCCGCGTAAAATCGGCACCGGCCACGGTCCCGACGAGCGATGGCCCGCCGCCCAAGAGCCCCGACTATGTCCTTACCTTTTGCTTCGTGTTGGTCTATCTTGAGCTCGGGTGGCTAATTCTACTGCTGTTGCGGTCTTATAGTCGTTATTGATGGATGGGGTATCCCCTCCGAGGAGAGCCCCAAGGATGGCGATGCCATTGCGGCCGCCGAGACGCCCGTGATGGACGAGCTTTCCAAAAGCGAGACTGGATTCACCGAGCTCGATGCCTCATCGCTGGCGGTGGGACTGCCCGAGGGCCTGATGGGCAACTCTGAGGTCGGCCACTTGAACATTGGTGCGGGTCGAGTTGTCTGGCAGGATGTTGTCCGCATCGACCAGACGATCAAGAAGGAGGAATTTGACACCAACGAGGTCCTCAAGAAGACACTTGAGGGTGTTGTGAGCGGCAATGGCCGTCTTCACCTCTGCGGTCTGGTTTCTCACGGTGGTGTGGTAAGTCGCCTATTCAATTGCAACTTTTGAGAAGCCTCGTATGTGGGATGCTAACAGCCATATAGCACTCCAAGCAGACGCACCTGTACGCCATCCTCAAGGCTGCCAAGAAATACAACGTCCCCAAGGTTTTCATCCACTTCTTCGGTGACGGCCGTGATACTGACCCCAAGTCTGGTGCTGGCTACATGGAGGAGCTGGTTGAGTTCATCAAGGAGCTCGGCCTTGGTGAGATTGCCACCGTTGTTGGCCGATACTACGCCATGGACCGTGATAAGCGATGGGAGCGTGTTGAGGTTGCTCTCAAGGGTCTTGTTCTTGGCGAGGGTGAGGCAAGCGAGGATCCCGTCGCTACTGTAAAGGCACTCTACGAGACCGAGGGCAAAAACAACAGAGACGAGTTCCTCCTCCCCATCATTGTCGGTGGCGATGAGCGCCGCATCAAGGGTAAGTTTTCAAGAACTTTGTACTCTCTGATAGGAATATGACCGAGCTGATCTCTATGAATCAGATGATGATACCGTCTTCTTCTTCAACTACCGATCCGATCGTGCGCGACAAATCACTCAGCTCCTCGGCGATGTTGACCGATCCGTGCTGCCCGATTTCCCCTACCCCAAGATCAACAAGCTTGTTACCATGACCCGATACAAGACTGATTATCCCTTCGATGTTGCTTTTGAGCCTCAGAAGATGGACAACGTCTTGGCTGAGTGGCTTGGAAAGCAGAACGTTGAACAGGTGCACATTGCCGAGACTGAGAAGTACGCCCACGTCACCTTCTTCTTCAACGGTGGTGTTGAGAAGGTCTTCCACCTCGAGACTCGCGACCAGGACCAGGATCTTGTTCCCTCCAACAAGGCAGTTGCGACCTACGACCTGGCTCCCGAGATGTCTGCGGATGGCGTTGCCAACCAGGTTGTCAAGCGTCTGGCAGATCAGCAGTTCCCCTTCGTCATGAACAACTTTGCTCCTCCCGACATGGTTGGCCACACTGGTGTCTACGAGGCTGCCATTGTTGGCTGCGCTGCTACCGACAAGGCTATCGGAAAGATTCTGGACGCCTGTAAGAAGGAGGGCTACATCCTCTTCATCACTGCCGACCACGGCAATGCTGAGGAGATGAAATTTGCCGACGGAAAGCCCAAGACCAGCCACACCACCAACAAGGTTCCTTTCATCATGGCCAATGCTCCCGAGGGCTGGAGTCTCAAGCAGCAGGGCGGTGTCCTCGGTGACGTTGCCCCTACTATTTTGGCCGCCATGGGCCTGCCCCAGCCCGAGGAGATGACTGGCGAGTCCCTTCTGGCCAAGGACCTCAAGAGGAGCGCTGCTGAGTAAAGAAACTTTTTTGAGAAAACGGATACCACATAAAACAAAGCAAAAATTACAGATTATATGACTTGGTGAGCATGATTAAAGGCGGAGTATGGATAAAAGAAGGATGAATAAGAGCATGAAGACTATACATTTTAGATAGACACAACAAATACGAAATATCTATACCTATGAACACTATTGAGTACTGTTTCTGCCGAACATGTGGGTGGCAAATACGGAATACCGCTGCTATGAACACTATTGAATGCCCATTCTACCATACATGCAGATGACAGGAAACACTGCTAATCTGCTGCTATAAATATCTACCTAGGTATGCAACAAGCAGTGGTATTTTTTGTCACCCCATGCCCAATAATACTCGGCAGGTACTGCTACGTATTAAGTAACCTCTATGAACTCGGTGCTATGACTTACGCGCTGGGATATAAGTGAATGAGGCCACTTTGGCGCCCACCGGTACTCCTTTTACGCGCATATCTGCAGCAAGGCGAACTGTCTAGCCCAGACTCACCAACCAGGGGAGGGGAAGGAATACGCTGAAGAGGCATAAGCCGAATGTGGTGCCTTGGAACGGAGATCGGTCCGGTGCATTCTCTCCATCGCACGCCCACCAAGAGCTGCATTAGACCGCCATGAGAGCTTCATCTCCAGCTAGGAGCGTTCCCTCCGGGCTGGTTGGTGGTGTATGAAAGCGCTAGATGGGACCCTGGATGTAGATTGTAACAAGCCATTGGTAGTAGCCGAGGGCCCTGTTGCCCAAGTTTGGGGGGTCCAGCTGCAGGAGGATAGAGTTGTTCCGGGGTGAGTGGGTGAGATTGGGAATAGCCTCCCCCACTGCTCGGGAAAAAATTTGCCATTCGCCAAGTGGTCGTAATTCGTAATGTCGATCCTTGGTTCGCATTGGTTATGCGGCTCACACCAGCACCAGCCGCCCAAGAGGATAGCATGATACGACCCCAAGGATAGAAGTATACTTCTCCTTGCCCAGCGTGCTGAAGCTAGTCTGTACAGTACAGTACAGCATCATGGCCGTCGTATGATTTCCCCCCCCTCCTCTTGATCTCATTCACACCTCATCCAGCTCTCCCTCGGAAGAGTACACCCTCGGAAGAGTACAACGAGCTCTCTTGCACACGGACTAGGACAGAATCGTAGGAGAATATCGTAGAGTTAGGGCACCAGGCATCTGGCATCTGGCATCTAGCGGCCGCCCTGCAGATCGATCTTCAGGGTCGTGCCGTCCACAAGAGTCAGTGGCAACGTGGCAATGGATAATGCAGGATAATTTGCCTCTCGCTTGGCATCATGAAGTTATGTTGGCCCTGGCCCCGTCAACAGCATTGTGTTCCCAAAGAGAGAAAGCAAAACAGGGGTCCTGGAGCTTCAACGGACAAACCGACGAATCGGCAAGCCCCGAAGCCTTCCCCAGGAGGCAGTCGGCATGGGCGAAGCATGTCTGTAGTCTATTGTTTGCCTCTATGCGCACGCCCGTCACTGCCTTACCCTCGATGCTTCCACAGATGGTACTAAAAGGCTGTCCGATCTAAGCTAAGGATGCGGCTCGTTAAGATCGAGGCGGTTTGGGATTTCACCCTGGGGGCGTGAACGTGGTAAAATAAAAAAGGTTAACCTGACCTCCAACATGGGCTGCCAAGGCTGCGGTACTACCTACTGTATGTAAACATGGCTGTCGCATGGCGTGCGAAAACCAGAAGGAGGAAAACCGTTGGATTTCTGAGGAACAGGAATAAGCATAAGATTTACTGCGGGTGGGACAGGAGAAGAGGAGGAATCACAAATCTTGCTTTTTGTTTTCGTCAATGCGAATAGAGCAGGCACTGTCGATAGGTTTTAGAGCGAGATGGACAGGGCCGGAAAGAAGAGCCAGCGTTACGGGTTCAAATCGTCATTTTGCCGGGCCTTTGGTCTAAATACGTCTTCGAGTCGTACTTGAGGGCATTCCGGGCTTTTTTTGTGCGGACTTTTGCATGTGGAATTCGCAAATGGCGAATGCTAGTCAGAGCGCGGGGCCATTGGGAGCGTTCGCCAATACAGTACTGTAAAAAGCAGAAAAGTGCGGTGATCTTCACACGTCATTGTCTCCATAAAGTGGGAGGGTAATGGCCGTGGACAAGGAACCGGTGGAGTTTTCAGATTGTGAGTCGCTTCCGGCAGTGCCACCATGTATCTTGTACTCCGTATGAGAACTCAAAGACACGCCTCCAGTCTGCCAATCCATGCCGTTTGTGGGGAAGCTCGTCATGCAACATCGCGTCAGTGGCAAAACGTCGGCTGAGATGGATGGAAATAATTTCCTAGAGCATTTCACTCTGCTGCCATCATGTAAAGGCATCACCAGATGTTTATACGGAATACAATCTGATGTATTAATAGTCCTATGTAGAATGACTCGCCAGTAGACCCTGCCCGCGCCAATCATCATGCCATGCAGCAACTGCACCACGGGCAGTGCTGACACTTCGATAGCGCAGATTAAGGCCACTCACCAGGCACGCAGCAGTCCGGTTTCCCGCCCACCAGAAGTCGCCGTTGCAAAACAGGCCTATCAAGACCCATCGACACCCTACACAGTACGGGTTCTGGACTCTCAGAGGTGGCGTGCGACGTAATCGGTGCGCCACAAAACAGCCCTTTGTAGGGCCGGCCCCCTGACGGTCTTGGGCTGAGATACATACCTGCGAGAAGCTTCATTGGATTCGCGACGACGCAGCCTATGCGGGGCTGCGGGCCTGCGTGCTTCAGCGCGAATGCACGCGCAAACATGTTGAATGGGTAATTTCTGTGATGTTAATAATATAGCCGGATAAGTTGAACAGCATTTTCACTTATACCACAGGTCAAGATCCAAAGTCAACGAAGCAGCCAAGTACACGATGCCAGATGTCTCGGATCATGATAGTTCCGAGGGCTGACCCCGGGACACACAACTGGCCGATGACAGCTAAAATCAAGATCTGCGCTCACTAAACCTTGCAACTAGCACCCCGCAGGTGGTGATGAAAGTTGGCCAAGACCCGCAAGTGGAGTGATGGTTACCAAGGAAGTCCACGCTGCTGGCGGTTTGCAAAAAAAGCGGGAACCTGGGAACAATCAACACACCAGAGGTGATTATACACACACAGCAATGGCCATGGACTCGTTCTAGAGCGGTCGTGTGGCTCCAAAGTATGCACATGTTCATGTTGAGGCCCTTGATTTTCTTCTTCCCCCCCTGTTCTGGCCAAAATACATACTGTACGCTCCCTGGAGCGAGAGAACCTCAGCGAAGTTTCATTGGGTCTTGGCCGGAGCCAGGTCCGTGCAAAAAAGTTTCATCCTCCGCTGCGCTAAAGCGAAGCTACCACAAAGTTGCCTGATTATTCTGGATTTTCTCTTTTGGCGCGGATGGCTAGCGGCGTTATGGTTAGTGCTGAAGGTGGCCTTGCTCACCGATAGCAGCTTGGCCTACGACAAGACACGGGCTTGGCTTTGTGGTACAGCTTGTGCTCTGCGTGGCATTGGACCTGTGGCTGACCATTGGGTAGGCAAATAGAGACGACTGCAGACAACATCTCAAACCGACAGACAGCCAGACGTCATCAAGCGAGGCAAGGCGGAGCAGTAGCTGCATACAGCTTGCAGGGCCTTACTGTATGGTTGCTAGTGGTTATATCCCGTCAACCTACATACGTTCTGGGCTAAACGAGCCAACGGCGCTCTCGCCCTCCCGCCTTTCGATTTGAGCGCAACGGCGGTGGGCTGCAGCATTGATACCAAGACGGGAGACAAAAGAGGGCCTGTGGACACGCCCACATGCCTTGTCACCCACCGAGCGAGGGCCAAATCACAAGGCCAGTACAGTGTATAAGCGCATACAAGCGACGACACGAGCACCCTTTCGTATAAGCCAACTGCAGCGCTTGTATGTGCATAGTTCTACCCTTGTGTGCTCGACCTTCTTCTCTCTCCCGCCTACCCACCTGCTGCTGTCCGATTTGCCCACAATTCCGTACCCTGTGCCGAAATTGCAGCTTGTACGGAGTACAGAGAACAGTGTGTTTGCTCCACTGGAAGCTTTTCGTTAGCAGCACCCTCGGGAGTGAAACACTGCCTCGCTAGCTTCCCAAAAAAGACCCTGATTTCTATGGTTTGGGTTGATTGCTCTGCGATTTGTCCGATCGCGACGCATTGCCTCTCGCCGACTAATCGAAGCCTCGAAGCCTCGCGGCCGGCGCCATCAGCCAGGGTTTCCTGCCCACACGGTACCCGTTGGTGGCGGCAAAAAGCTTTGCTCGTGGTGCCAGAAGTTTCTCGCAGGGGCTGATTGCGACGACGATCAGGTGCGACTTGCCTACAGGACTGTCTACAAGACTGTAGATGCGAATACTGCCGCAGTCGAACCGCCGCCTGGGAACAAGGCAGGCTTCTCACGACCCCGTGCCGCGCGCGCACATCGTCAAACCCTCATTCCATTTTAAACCTTCCCCTCCCCTACCCAGCTGCCGCACACGCCCCTCCTTTGTCCCAATTCTTCCCACGAACTGGCGCGCATTACAAGCCTCACACGGCGATCAACCTCAACTCATACTTGTACCTTACCGGGCCCCATCAAACCCTACGGGGGGCTGTTATTGACGACGAGCTTCCTTCAACCCCACAGGCTCTCATCGTCCTTGTTTTCCGTCAGCTTCTTCGCTTCCCCTCAACACACGGGCACTTTGGCTCAGTCTCACACGAGCGCGCATCCAGCCCACTCTTGGAGCACTTCAAATTTAGCGACGATACCACGAGGTCTGAAGCCGTAGAAGCGATCGAACGGCAAAATTGCGCCTGGACGCTCAGTCAGATCTAGCAGGACGCAGCTTGGAGCCGGTCAGAGAGACACCTCAGCGGCGATACAGCTGGCTCCGAATCCGCTTTCCCGACTATTGCCACTTTGAATCCAAGTTTGAAGACACAAATAGTCGTGAAAAGGTCCAATTTTGATCCAACGACGACAAGGAAAAGTTACAAAAAAGGAGGAGAGAGAAAAAAACGATAAATATTTGTCTCTTCAGCCAGTTGGTGGACGCCATTTTCAGATCGGCACTTGAGAGGACTACGGCGATAAAAAAAAGGGTGACGGCTTGTGGTGGGTTTACCTCGAGCCGCTATTTTTCGCTGCCTCTTCATACGCGCTCCCACTCATCACAGACTGCGAAATCGAGATTTCTGATATCTCACGACGTACGCGGATCTTGGACTGGCCCTGGATCGAACCGGCCATCTCTGTTGATTCATTCCAATATTCGATCTTGTTAACTGCATACTGCTGGGCCTAGGCATTTGCAGCACTACCCGTTTCAGAGGTAAGTTGCCCGAAGTTGTTGCGGCCCTTTTTGCTTACCCAGCTCGATCGATCGATCGCCCACAGTGCCATGACCAATGACACGCCACTTTTGTGCTCGACAAAGCGGCGCCCACTCCTACTGTTGTTACCCAATTACTCGTCACAGACACACAGTTTGCTAAGAACTCCCTGTTAACGATGCTTCTACAGAGTATAGGCGATTGGCGAGGGGATCCGCTTGGCTACGTCACCTTCGTCACAAGTCACGTTTCTTGGACCCTGAGAGCTTGATACTCATCTTGCGCCGCTGGAGGCGAGAAGCTTCACCAGGCAATTCAAAAGAATCATGATTCTTTAAACCAACCACATAATTGCCAGCTTCTTAATGCTTACCAGTTGAATTTACAATGCAGCCGACAGAGGGCAGCCCTCAAGAACCACCCCTACTCTCAACGACAGGCCATCCTCTCCCCCGACGATCTTCTCAGCAAAATTCCATCACCCTACGACACCACCAGCTAGCTCGCGATGCCTCCTTGAAAGCAAGCCGCGGGTCGGTCCCGCCAAACCAAAGCAATGACGAACATTCGTCATCTCCCCGTCGTAATTCGTCGGGTGACAGCAACGAAACCGCCCAGAGCGATGCCAAGAAATGGTTCAATCAGTCAAACCAAAATCCCACAGCTACCTTTGATAGCGCTTCTATGGATGGTAAGTCAGGTTGTTTGTCTAAATGCGCCGTAGTTCAAGTCGCTCATGCTCGCGTAGTCGATCCACCGTTCTTTCAAAAAGAATCGGATTCATCCAATGAGGACAAGCCATATCAGTACCCAACAGCCGTACCTCCAGCGCTCAATCCTGCTCGCAGCAGTAGCGCCGATGACTACCGAAGCGTGATTGATGATCTCACCGTGGAGATCCAGAAGTTGAAGGAAGAGCTGAAGCGATACAAACAGCACGGCCCTGATATGCTTCGAAAAGATAAACTCTTCGAGATTAAAATACATGGGCTACCAAAAAGGAAGAAGCGCGAACTGGAAGCGACGCTCCGAGAATTTACGGCAAGCTTAGGAGACTCGCCAGATACCTCTTCATCGAAGCGCGACAAAAAATCGTCCAGGCATGCTACTCGCGATGGGATGTATTCTGGATCAGGCTCCATGTCACTATCGAAGCATGCCTCGTCTTCGTCTGGATCTCACACACGGCCAGTTGACTCGGCTTATGCGTCTATGTCGACTGGTGCCGGCTCATCTGGAACATCCTTGAATAGGCCACAAGGGGGCTCACGGTTCAAGACTAATGAGCAGAAAGTAGAGAACTACTTGCGCGATATCCCCGAGGGGCTGTACCCCCGTTCTCTCTCCATGACAGAAAAGGAAAAGAGGAAGCTTGTGGTCCGGCGTCTTGAGCAGCTATTCACAGGAAAATTTGCAGGCCGGCATGCTCGTCGGAACCAGCCTAAACAAACGGCAGCCGCATCTAATACGCAGGCCCCTGTGGGGCAGTCAGGAGTGCACTCCCCCCTGCGTCCTTTCACTGTTCAGCAGCCGAAACCAAAACCAAGTCTAAATGTTATTTCTGAGCCCCTGCGTGAAGCTCGAATTCTTCCCCAGGAACATCATGCAGGAAAGAAGAGCAGATCACAAGATATCGGCTCTGCGTCCAACTCCAACGAAGATCAGACAGAATCAGGGGGTAACGGCAATGGCAGCGGTTCAGGATCAAACCCATCTCCGCCCATGCCACCACCTCCTGAACAGCGACCCACGAGACCCAAAGATCTAGATCCAGATCGTATTCAAATCCCGTCTGAAAACATGGAATACATAAGGCATCTAGGTCTTGTCCCTCCAGAGCTGATACCCGATCCGCCAGAGCGCTCAGATAACGATGTTCACCCTGATGCCGAGGGGTGGGTTTATTTAAACCTTCTCTGCAACATGGCGCAGCTGCACATAATGAATGTCACTCCGGATTTTGTCCGTAATGCCGTCGTTAACCTCAGCTCCAAGTTTCAGCTGTCGCCGGATGGCCGAAAAATAAGATGGCGCGGTGGCACAGACGGCACTAAATTCAGTAGTGAGAGCTCGGGTGACAATTCGCAGCGAAGTCCTGAAACAGACGACACGGCGAATACAAAAGTAGGGCATCGTAAGAGGCAGAAAACAGGACGCTCAACGGGAGAGTCTGGGAGCTCGGGCAATCAGGCATCTAAGTTTGGGCCCCTGATGTCTGCACCCTCTGAAAGCTTTCACTACAAGCCCCTATTCGTCAATCGACCGCAATCGCCCAACGGCCAATCGTCGATAGAGGACGGTACTTTGTCGTCCTTTGGTCCCATCGAGAGTGACGCAGATTCGCGGTGGGGCCGGAGCGGTTCTGGCGTCTCTAATCGTCGTAAACGTCTCCGGGACGGCGCCATCATCTATTATACTGGTGCTCCGTTCTGTACAGACCTATCAGGCGACCCGGGAGATATATCACCCACGACGTATATGTTATCCGGTGAAAGAGAACAGACCGGGTCTCAAAGAGTGCAGTTTGTTCGCCCACTGCCCTTCCGATCAGGATCAGGATCTTCTATGGACAGACGGCCACTAAGCGACGCTGACCTTGGCCTAGGTGCCATTTCTGAAATGAGCACGGATGATGCGGCTAGCGTACCTGAACTTGCGACTGACTCGGGCGATGAATCCAGCGAGCTCAATATGGATTTGCCCTGGAGTGACGAGCAGCAAACTCTTGAGATTCACCCGCTTGAGTCCTGCGGGTTGGGTGGTGTGCGGCCAGAAGATCACTTCATGGTGGTGGTAACAACGAGGCGTTCAAAGGTTGATGCTCACGCCAGCCAACACGGTGTGAAGCGGCGCAAACTTTCCGAAGAAGTATCCGACAACATTATTAATCGGCTGGCTATAATGTCAACTTCATCTCCTCGTCCGTTTGCTCGTCGATTGTCATTACAAGGCGAAGTATCCAGGATTGGAATTGAATACTTGTCCGGCCGCATAAGACGCCTAGAACCTGTACCACTCCCTCCGCCTGCCATATTTTTCCCACCTTTTAGCGTGGACTCGTGGTCCGAGGATGAATATGGATCCGATGGAGATGACGAGCTTAATTCTTCCGAAGAATTTATGAGTCGACGGGCAAACCCGCATCAATCGGATGACTACCCTGACGGTGTGGACCTGAGCAGCGGCGACGAGGACGGCGAAGAGCCCGACGACGACGTTGACATGGCAGTAATCGAGGACCCAAACAGCGTAATGGACGGTATTTCACTGAAGGGTCCACACGGGTCGCGGGCCAGCACCGAGGCAGTCCCTGGAACTGTTCGCGGAAGAAGCAACAGCGCTAGCGCGGAAGTACTGCTCCGCGCCGGAGGTAGCTCCGCGGCCACTGCAGGAGGCGGCGTCGAGAGCGGGTACAACAGCAGTTCCGAAGGGAGCGGCTGATTGTACGAGAAATTCCCTTTTATTACTCACCTATTGGTGATACGAGAGGTGTGAGAAGAACGTGAACTCTGTGCGAATTCCAGCGAGCTGCATTGGCACAGCAACCCCGCGAATCTCCATCTCATGATTTATTAGCAGCAGCAGCGACAGCGACAGCACTTATTGAAGCGATAACAGCAGCTAGTTGGAAACAAGAGAAAAGCCAGCTTATGCTGTTCATCTTTTGTTTACTGACAGATTACCTGTCGAGTACAGCTTGAGTTCTGAGAATTTTTTTTAATTTTTTTTAATTATATATCTGGGGCCGGCGTTGAAAATCGGAGATTCCCCCCCAAAAGCACCGAGCGTGCGTTTGGTTGATTTTATATATTTTATAGTGTATATGCAGTACAGAGAGATTGTACGGATGGCTTTTCACGGCCCGTGTATTTAGAAACTGAATAGCATGTATGTTTTCAAGTCTCCTGATATCAGTAAGCGTGTGAAGTACCAAATAGAATGGAGAAAGGCTCCAATGTGCACTATTTTCTTCTTCATTTTGATTAATATAAAAGTACTTACTCTGCAAGTTATTTTGTTAGTGGTGAGAAAAGCGAAATATTGCATCGTGCTCAGATGTTTTACGTCTATTTTAGAGCGTATGTAGCTAGGTATTGTACGGGCGTTGAGCTTCTAGGCACCGCCCCAATTCGCTCAGTATCGACTGGTCCCGCAGTCCTGGCATTGGGAACCGAATACTCGGGGTTTACGTATCTATGCATACCTTATGTAGTATTGTCTCTATTCTTTATACTTTGTCCAATGGCTTTGTCAAAATAGGTAGACTGGTGTCGATGCCAGACACGTGATATGCTCATCTCATCACATCATCAAGCTCTGGCTAGAGTGTGGCTTTCGCTTTGTGGCTGAACGACAACGATACGAGCAAGCACGAGTACGCAATCAGGCCATCCTGCAGCATGCACGAAGCGCCTTTTGATCGGTGCATCAGGCTGAGACTAAAACCCAGCGAGAGGGGTGCTTTGACAGTGCCTACCTATTTAATTGATTTGGGGTGAATTGTATCGAATGGTTTATCTTGGTTTATCTGTGCCGGTTACGACTGTTGATTCTTATCTCGTCTTACCTTGTGTTAGGATTCGTCGTCTTGCTGTGCTTGGAACTAGCGTGGGCAGAGAGTGAAGATGCGGCTGCAATTAGGCTCAGCCTTGGTGGCGGGATTCGCCGTTGCTGTGGAAGCTTCGGTGTCGAAGGAAGACGTTGAACCAGCTGGAGTCAAGAATGTTGCTATCATTGGTGAGTCGCGGTCTGGTTGGGTTGACGTTGATCCTCCGGGGATATATAGGTGGAGATGAATCTCCGATTGTCAGATGGGACAGAGAGAGAGGGACAAGATCTGGCCAGCATGACAGCTACAAGCTAACCGCGAAAAATGCCACAGGAGCTGGAGCTGCCGGGGCTTCGGCTGCGTATCATCTACGACAATACGCAGAGGAAGCAAACGTCAAGGTCAACATCACAATCTTTGAAAAGACACCCCGCATCGGCGGTCGCACCCTGACCGTCAACGCGTACGATGACCCGTTGCAACCCGTTGAGCTCGGCGCATCCATCTTTGTCGCCGTCAACCACATCCTTTACAACGGCACCAAGAACTTCAATCTGTCCATCGGCTCCAACTACCGCGTCGCCAACAGCGATGATGACATCACGGCCATCTGGGACGGCGAGAGCTTCGTCTACGAGACCACGGAGGGCACCGCTTGGTGGTGGGACGCGGGCAAGCTGTGGTGGCGGTACGGCATGAGCCCCTACCGTGCGGTCAATCTGGTGAAGGAGGTTGTGGGCAAGTTCTTGAAGCTGTACGAGCAGCCGTACTTCCCGTTTCGGTCGCTGACGGCGAGGACGTATGAGCTGGGTCTGGTGGGGATCACGGGCGTAACGGGGGAGCAGTTTCTTGCGCAGAACAAGGTAAGAGGAGAAGGGAAGAGATTGTTACGGCGGATGATGGGCTTGTTGATGATGACTGACTGTCTATCTTTAGATTGATGAGAAGTTTTCGAGACACATTATTCAGGCTGCTACGAGGGTCAATTATGCCTCAAACCTGGCGTATCTTCATGGATTGGAAACCATGGTAAGTCTTTACACGGGCACTTGCTTGACATGATTGATAACTTTTGAGATTCTGACATTGGATTTGTAGGTCTCGTTTGCTACGGAGGGTGCCATGTCCGTGACTGGAGGCAATTGGCGCATTTTTGAGCAAATGGTCAAAAACAGTGGTGCTACGATATACCATAACACCACCGTCTCGGCCATTGCCTTTGCCAAAGAGAAGACTGCATCTTCAGCACCCAAGTATGAGATCTCAACTGCTTCGGCCGGCTCATTAGCTACTGGGTCAGAGGTGGTTGGCACGGCATTCGACGATGTGATTATCGCCTCTCCGTGGCAGTTTAGTAACATCGAGGCCGGTGAGGGAGTCATTAAGCACCACATCGAAGAGATTCCCTACACCAAGCTTCATGTTACGCTCTTTGCTTCTCCTCACAAGCTGGATCCCGAGTTCTTCAAGCTACCACCCGGAAGCACAGCCCCCAGCAACGTGTACACAACTCTTGCTGAGGGCGAGAAGCCGAAAGAGGGGGCTGAAGGAGTTGGCAAGACGGGCTTCTACTCTGTCAGTACCCTCAGGTCGACGCTCAACCCGAAGACGAACAAGACGGAGTTTGTGTACAAGATCTTTTCGCCCAAGCCCGTGACTCCACAGTTCCTGTCCGAGCTTTTTGGCGTCAAGGTGCCAGAGGCTTTTACATCTGGGGAAAATGGGGGCGAGAACGGCGATGTGGATCCGATTTCGTGGTATTACCCTCATTGGTTTTACTCCTACCCGATTGAGCTTCCGCGGGTGACGTTCCAAGACCCTATTCTGGGAAGTGGATTGTACTACACTTCTGGCATCGAGAGCTTTATTTCAACGATGGAGACGAGTGCCTTGATGGGCATGAACGTAGCGAGGCTAATCGTAGATGACGCAGCCGGCATTTCTCGGGAAGAGGTTCCTGCAGCTGTGAGCGAGGAAGACTTGGGGCTGAAGAATGTCAAGGTGGAGTTGGTCGTTGAAGAGCCTGGTGAGCTGTAAACTCGGATGAAGTCGAGGCGGAGAAGAGGAAGAGACGGCGAAGATGGTGGCGTTGCGGATGATGGCCCCGGCTGTGGGATACGATGGTGGCGGCGATTTGGTGAGTAATGGCGAGGTGACGATTTCCTACATGACACGGGTTGAGGGGGTTTTCTTTGGCAAGCGACACTTTCTTTGATACTTTGATATTTTGATATATGGAATTTGGGAAGGGACAAGACAGATGGACCAATTGTGTGTTTCTTCATCCAAAACTCATTGCATTTCTCACCATCTATTCTTGCCCTCCAAAGTGAAGAAGAATTGTTAGTAGTACGGAGTACTCGTATCAGTAGCACAGTCCAGTTACTAGTAGATGGTGCCTCAACAATTTGTAGACCGCTGCATTGCAACCCGAGCTAGCATCACAAACTCTGCCTGTCCATGCAGAGAAGATATCGGAGCTTAATTTAATTAGCTTCCAACATCCTTGCATATGTATCTCATGACCACCAGCCAGGGAGGGCAGGGTCAAAAGGCGGAGAACCTGCATTGGCTGCTTTGCTTATCTATTTACAGAATGCCAAGCGCGTCATCTAGGTACAGTATAATTTACCTAGTACTAGTATCTAGGAATGTCAAACCTACCTTGGCTGCTGTATCAATTGAGGAGAAAGAGGGGTCAATTGGGTTTCACGTTGGTTCGTGTGGCTTTTGGGATGGTGTTGGTGGCTTATTTGGCGAGAGCGCGAATGAATTGCCAGCAGCCAACTGCTTGGTTGATAAACCTTTGAAACCGGATGGTGTGAGGCAAACTCAACGGCAGGTAGTCCTCGTGTCATGCGAGTCTAGCTCTCTCCGTCCCAACAGGCACCCATTAAACTTACCGAGTCTTGCCCGTGTTTACCTGACTGACGGGGCAAAAGATATGGGCTTATGGCTGGTGGCATCCCGGGCTTATGCGTGGCACTCGGAGCTTTGTTAAGAAAATCTTCCTTCAACGTGGGGCCGGCGCAGCGACGAGACTGGCCGCCCGCTAAAAGAAGGGCCGTCGCCATCTCCTTCTTATCTTTTCCTCTGCCAATTTTTTTTTTTCCCTTTCTCTCTCCACCCGCAAATCCGTAGTGGTATGCTATATGAGGTCAGAAGAGGGGAAACAGAAAGGGCGTTATCTTTGTCCAAGTTTCCCCCCAATTCCAACTGGACAACGGTGGTGTTGTATCGTGATCGTAATCGTTTTCCGTGCGTAACGCAACCAACCCCGTTGCTCCTCAAACTTTCTCCAAAAGCAGCAGAATCCCGGAATCCCGCGTCCGATAATCGCGGCCGGCCTGTGTCGGCATCTGCCGGGTGAAGCCACTAGTTCCAGGTGCCGGCTCCGACGGCGCTCGCTGGAGCGTCTAGACCAATCCCATTTGCTAATTGCAAACTACAATGGAACTTTTTTTCTGGAGATGTCCTGGCTAAGGGGTGGAAAGTTTTCGTAATGGAATAAAAATTTTATGTTCCTTGCGTCGATGGCATGCGCGGGCGAAGGCGAGGAGGAGCAGTTTCGGGCAACGTTGGACGGGTTCGTTGATCATTAGCTCGTTCCATAAGCGAGGGAGCTCCGTGGAAGCCTTGACTGGTTATTACCAAGACTTGCCTTGCCGTCGACTGCGAGTACATGAAGGGTCCTTGCTATCCTTATCTCGAGCTAGACGAAGAAGGACCCCTACTCGTCGACTTGGCTTTCTCCTTCCTCCATGCGAATTGTCTTAGATATAGAGCTATTACAAGAGTGACACTGCCTATCCACGCCTGCTGTCCATCTATTCACACCTTCGAAGCCCTCTCTTCAACTTGTTCCCATCGATATCCATCATCGTATAAACAAACCTCCGTCATCCACCCAGCATGCCTGCCTCCGGCCCCTCAGCCACCAAGACCAAGTACAGCTTCACCGACGACTACAGCGAGGGCGCCCATCCCGACGTCCTCAACGCCCTGCTGCTCAGCAACAACACCCAAGAGGTCGGCTATGGCCACGACACCTACAGCGAGACAGCCCGCGAGCTGATCCGCCGCCACCTCGGCAGCAACGACGTTGGCATCTTCTTCGTGCCCAGCGGCACCTCGGCCAACGCAATCTCCATCGCCGCCTGTCTTCGCCCCCACGAGGCCGTCATTGCCTGCAGCTCCGGCCACATCGTCACTCGCGAGACGGGTGCCGTCGAGGCCAGCGGCCACAAGATCATCAACGTTGCCCCCAAAGATGGCAAGTTGACGCCCGAATCGCTGACCAAGGCCCTCGACGACAACTGGCACTTCCCGCACATGGCCCGCCCTCGCCTCGTCTACATCTCCAACGCCACCGAGGTTGGCACCGTCTACACCAAGGCTGAGCTGACTGCTCTGAAGCGTCTCTGTGAGGCCAACGGTCTGCTTCTCTTCGCTGATGGCGCTCGAATCGGCGCTGCCCTCACCTCCAGCATGAACGACATGACGCTGCAGGACATGCTTGAACTCACCGACATCTTCTGGATTGGCGGCACCAAGAACGGCGCCCTCCTCGGCGAGGCCGTCATCGTCAAGGACCCCAAGCTGGCCCAGGACTTTGAGTTCTTCGTCAAGCAGCACGGCTCGCTGCTCGCAAAGGGCCGCATCATGGGCGTCCAGTTCGCCGAGCTGTTCCGCGAGGACGACAGCCTGTATTTCCAACTCGCCCGCCGTGCCAACCTGGCTGCCGAGAAGCTCTCGCGGTCCATTGTCGGCGCCGGCCACCAGCTCAGTGCCAAAACCGAGACCAACCAGGTGTTTGCACTGCTGCCCCAGAGCCTCGTCAAGGCGCTGCAGCAGGAGTTTTCTTTCTACGAATGGGAGAAGTATGGCGAGTTTTCTGTCGTCAGACTTTTGACCACTTGGGCTACTGATCCGGCCCAGCTGGAGAGGTTCAACCAGATTGTGCTTAGCTGGACTCCCGAGGCAAAGACATTTTAGAGAGCTGCTCTTTAACTTTTCTTTTTTCCACGTTTGTTTTGTTTAAGAACAACTAGCGCAATCCTCTTTTTCTTTTTTTTTTTTTTCTTTTCCTTTTCTTATTAATGGGAATGACTGGTTGGTGTCGCATTGTTAGGCATGTGGATATATGATTTGAGCGAGAACTGTTGTGGCATTGGGTCTATTATGGCGTTTTGAGGAAACTCTTGGATTTGGGCTTGAAAACATTGAGATATAGAAAAACTTAACATCAAACATTAATAAACTACATTGTGTCTAGCCTTTTTCTCTTCTCTTATCTTTACAGCTGCTTTTGTGCCCGAGTTTCAAATATTGATCGTGGAGCTACGGGCTAAGTTTGGGCATGCCAAGTCAATATCATTTTATATCATTCTCTCATTATTATTGGCCTCATCAAATGCCAAGTCAATATTATTGTATTTCATTCTCTCGTTATTATTGACCTCATCAAATGGACTGCCAGCCAGAAACAAGAGTGCACATATTGACTTTGAATCGTGTATTTGGCAGGGATACTACACCGGTTTCAACAAGCCTCTGTGTATAACAGGGACCAGACGATCCGGTAAATAACGAAAATCAATGTAGAACCATTAATCACGACTTGAACTCTGTACATGTTCCGGCGCCGGGGCCGATGAACCAGAGAAGCCATTGGTAATTAACTATCATTTCTTTACTGAAACCATATATTGACTGACTGCCTGGGGTCGCCTGTCAGAAATTAGTGCCTGTTGTCAACGACACATTCGAATATTCACTACATCTTCGACCTGAATATAGTTATTGGAGTCATATCCTTGGTAGAGTAAATTTGTTTTAAAAAAGAAGTTGATATGATGTAATGCATTTTCTTGTGATTCTAGATAACGGCAAAATGCCACTTTGGGGTTATCCTCTGTGTGCGGTCTAAGTATCCGAAGATTATTCAAAGTATCCGAACATTATTTAAAGTATCCGAACATTATTTAAACCATCCGAACATTATTTAAACCATCCGAATAGTAAACCATCCGAATATTGAAAGTATCCGATGGTCAAACCATCCGAGATGGATAATCTTCCAAGTGCTGTCAATTATGTGATGATGGATCCTGGAACCACAAGCTATTGCTATAAATAGCTGAATTGCTGCTCAACTCCAGATTTGAGGGCATTTGTTCAATTCGCGGTTTGTTTCCCCCCTCCCCCCCCTTTTTTTTGGCACACTCGCGTTTAACAAGAGTCTATTCAATTCTTGTCTAAATATTATATATAACAAATTGCCAAATATTATATAATAAAGAGCAGAGACAATGTTTCATATCTCACGCAGTTACTCAACTCCTTTCGCTTCAAGTTGTTGGTCAACCACACAGTAAAAAGCTGCAACAACGCCCTATTATTTGCATAAAAAAAAATCATTTTATGGGCCTCTCCGCAATGGAACCACTCTTCCATTCTCCATTCCTCCCAACTATCGTGACATTTTTATTCTGGGACGAACCGTGGGGAGAAGCGCCTCTTTTTGTGGCCCAACACGTGTCATCCCCATCTTTCCCCCCTCAATCTCCTCAATCGTCGATCGCACCAATAACAGTATCCTTATATTAGTTGAAGCTGTAGACGTTGGCTATAATGTTTCATTTTAAAGTCGAGCGGTTATGGTTTTGCTCTTCTATATTATATAGAGCTGCCATCGCTTTTACCCTTGTTCGATACTACCCTTCGATAAAGAGAGCAACTGTCCAACATACGTCCTTGTATGCAGTGTTCTTCGCTTATACTTGCCCAATCTAAAAATTCCGAGACATTTTGCACAGGAAATGTCTCAATAATTGTGGACTTGCATTGTTTGATTGTGCACGAGCTGTATCTGAATCAGCCGCAATGCTAACAGAAGAGCCAATCAAGATGGGGTCCTTCGATCGATCTCAAGACAGTTTGCTGTGCAGAACCCCCACTCTTCCCCTGGCTATGGCACGCTAGGAGCATAAAAACGTCATACATAGGCAGTGAGAAACGACATGTGAAAATACGTGTGCTGGCTTTTAGCAGTTCTATGTTGCAATACTTACTCTTTACCATTTGACGTTTAATGCAGCTGTAGAAATCACTCGAAGAAACGGTCGCCATGCTTTAGAATAATAAACATAAACAATCTGTATTTATATCGGTTGAACAGTAATCGCTAAATAAGAGCAACTCTAAAAAGCAAATGACGAATTTCCCTTCTGAGCAGCCGAGCTGCCAGAGCCTATTCCTCTCTAAAAGCCTATCCATCTATTGATGCTTTCTAGTCATGGCGATGCATATCTTGCAATTCGCCAAAATAGCATTTTTGGAGACGAGGTATCATGTCGTAGATTCAAATCCAGATCCAGTCTGGAAAAGAGGATGCAAAAAGGGGGAGAAGATAACCCCTAGGGAAAAAGGGGAGGATTTCATATCTCATGTAAAATCATAATTTCATTCAGTCGCTGGACTTGTGCATGGAGCCAGTGACATAGTTCTCAGTGCCAAGCGCGTTGATGGTCTCAATGTCTTCCTCAGACAAGTCAAAGTCAAAGCTCTGGAGGTTGCTCTCAATACGAGCTGGCGTCAAGCTCTTGGGCAAGACAACATTTCCTCGAGCAGCATTCCAGTTGAGGAGAATCTGAGCGGGAGTCTTGCCATACTTCTTGGCAATGGCGTTGATAGTAGGGTCTTCGAGCTTGTTACCCCGAGCCAGCGGGGAGTAAGCTTCGATCTTAATGCCGTACTTATCGCAGAGATCAACCAAAGCCTCGCGCTGGCAGAAAGGATGAACTTCAACCTGGTTGACAGCAGGTACCACACGTGCGTTCTCGATGAGGTTCTCAATATGAGCAGCGCCAAAGTTGGAGACGCCAATAGACTTTACCTTGCCAAGTCTCTGAGCTGTCTCGAGAGCACGCCAGCTTTCCAGACGCCTCTGCTCATCCTCGGCGGGAGAGTGGATCAGATACAGGTCCAAGTAGTCAAGGCCCATCTTGTCGAGGGAAGCGCAGAGTGCGTTGAATGTGGCTTCATAGCCGTGGTCAGCGTCCCATAGCTTAGAACAGACAAAGATTTCTTCACGGGGCGTGCCAGTCTTCTCCATCCAACGACGGATGGCACGACCACAAGCTTCCTCATTGGCATATCGAGCAGCAGAGTCAATATGGCGGTATCCAGCATCTAGGGCAGCCGTGATGGCATCCTCAGTCTCCTGGCCGTTGGGGGCCTTGTATACACCAAGAGCAACTTGGGGGATGACATTGCCATCGTTGAGAGTAATAGAGGCAACAGAAGAAACAGAGCTGCTGTGGGATCGAGTTTGGTAAAGACTCTTCTTGAGGCTGGAGCGACGCTCAGGAGAAGTCTCGGGGGTAATTGCAATAGGTGCCATTGTGACTGAGGGCTTTAGAACCTTTTAACAAAATGCTGATGTGTGTCTTATGGGTGTAGGAAGTCAAGCAGATGAGGTGAACGCCGCTTCCTGAAGCGGTAGATTGTGGGTAATTGATCTTAAAGAGGTTATCGTGTAAGTCTGTGGAGTGATGGAGGTTGATAATGGAGAACAACGATGGGTTTGCGGGGGGTTGACAGCAGCTTAAATATTTGGAAACTCAAGTCCTAGAAGCTCTCATTTTGCCGCTTCTTCACTCGTCTCTCTCTGTACGTACAAAGTACATCCCTTCAGATTTCGATGGATATGAGATGCCGTCTCAGTAGACATGGTACATTGCGCCCTGTGTGATTCTATCGGCGCCTTGGCATTCACAGAGGTACATGCAACGTATCTTCCTCTTCATGACACCGCCGCCGTCAACTCAGCACAGTGGTGGAGTCGAATGGGCCCCTGAAGCCATACCATCCATGAATCGGCCCATACGAAACGAGACTGAGCGGCGCCAAGATTGTCTGGAGATATGGAGTATGAGTGGACATCTGGTGGAGAGGACATGATAACACAAATGCGGCATTTTAACAGCATCTCCAGTGTTTTCTTCTCGCGTCTCCAGCCGCTGTGAGACACAAGATTATGAGAGTCTCCAAAGCCTCGCAAGGTGCATGAGCCCGAGGTGTTATGACGACGGCAGTGGAGGCAGCGATAGCTGGGCTATGGGTCTTGACGGGCCAAGAATGACAGACCAGTCCGTCTGTGAGAGGTTTAGCGAGAGGTTCACGGTTTCCGTCGCTCTCGTGGAGGAGATGAATGCATAACTTGCGGTGTTTATCGTTCCATTTCGTGAGGAGAGCGGTCTCGACAACAAATCAGCGTCTCGTGTGTGCTGCCCACGGGGAAGATTCTGCTAACAAGCTGCGAAGAGCACAGGCATAACCAGCGCCAGAATAGCTTCAACCTTTTTTTATTCTCGCCCACATCGAGTGGAGCATATCCTGTGATTTTAATGGAGCAGCATCAGTTCTTTCGGTGCCTCTGCCCGAGCTGAGGCGAGTTCTAGGATTGCTTTTTGTTTAATCTTCAGGGGAGGAAGCTCAGGCCTTTGATCCGCACAACTAATCTGGCAAGATCTTAACGGCGAAGGCGATGTCAGATGAAAATTTTTCTCTTATTTTCAAAATCCCTACGTAAATTGTTGTCATTTTCATGGAAATTTCCGAGTGGCCATGGGAAAGAAGGTGCAGTGGTGGTGCCTGAGAGCTGACACGTCAAGATACATCTGCAAACTGTACAGTATACGGCGGATCTGTCACATACCATGTGTATATTCACCGCTGGCATAACGAGATCGACGGTACCAGCTTCAACGTGCAGCATGTACCGTCTCCGAGGCCCATTTGTGTCCCACCACCGACGTAATCTGTCCCACTGTCGAAGAACTGTGTACTGCAAAGATCAGCAGCTGGAAGCTCCTGCCCAGATGTCGCCAAGCCAGCAGCGCTCTCCCACGAGGAAACAGCAACAGATGGATGCGATTGCGCTAACTGGGTGCGGCTACTGCCATAGCCAAAAGCGCCTCGCCTGTGGCTGCCGTTCCGTGGCGGCTCAGCCAAGCCGGCGCCCGGCCGCTCAGCGTTCCAGGGCCCTGGCCAGCGTCACATCATTTTGACAGACAACATGTATACACGCATGAACATCCAACGCAGAGTCTACATTATAAATCGAGTAGCTGTTTCTTTACGTACTTCTTCTCATTAACAATGCAATACAAATAATTTCTCTTTAGGTGCCTTGTCTCATTTTTATACGCAGTGTTCCAACATCTCTTTTCCTTTACCCGATGTAGATCCAATACAGATCCGGCATTTGACAGGCTGCAAAGCTTCAAACCGCCAGCCCCATCTTCAATGGGTCTTTCTCCCTCCTTTGTTGTTATCGCTTCCTACATCCATACCTACACAACACAGTAATCCCGTAGTATTGACCTTCGACTTTTCCCGCACAAGGATCCTCACCATCACCTTGGCCATCAAACTCTTCTGACGTCATATTCTCGCTAAATGTCACAGCCTCTAGCTACGAAAGATCCTTGAAATGGGGCTGACCGCTGGACTTGTCCGATTCGGATTGGTGATAACATTCGATTTGGACTCCATTCTCCTATGTACTGGTATGGAGACTGAAGTTTTGATATGGATGCCTACCTAGGAGTTTGTGGAGTACTTGCAGGCATGTATCAGGTAGGTGATACGAGTAATACCTATCCAGGGGGGCTGCAACATGCGTACTCGTACACAGAGAGGTACAAGCACATGCAATTTCTTTACTCCATCTATCTCTATATCTTGCAGTTGGCCCGTTAGTATATACCAGGCATCTCTACGCATCTTGTCTCTTTTCAACAGCCGCTGCGTCATGCTGCAGGACCCTGGCTCCTTAATACTGACACCACTTCACCGCATCGAATAGTGGCTATTGCTGCAGCACATGTAATATTCAGTTGGAAGCATTGGTATGAGATACAGAATACTTGTACAAATAACGTGGAGATCTGACTCGCGGGTATAAAGATCGGAGATATTGGGTGGGTCAATATATGTGGTTTATACATACTAATAGTAATGCTCAGCTTTTCTTGCCCACTATTATACTCGCTTACAAAACGCTACAAGAAACTGCTTCTTTAGCGGGCACTGCCATTTCCACCCCCAGATTCATTTCCCCAGATCAGCAAAGAGGCCAAAGAGACTATTTATTTAATCAGTTTAAGCCATCGAGCTGGTTTTGGCCAGGAGCAAAAATGAAGCCATCGTTGGTGTTTTGCCGAATAGATAATCGGAAGCAGTCTAGAAACACCGCTATGGATCGACAGTAAATCTCTCAGGGACTTTTAAGATGAAAATTTTCCCTACTCCCTAGTTCAATCCAGGCCATAGTTAGGTACAAAGTACTTCGTAATGCTTGCGCATAGCCCTTATGCCGCCGCCAGGTTGATCTTCTACATGAATCAGGAATATGATCGGCAACAACTCCTGGGTGTGTGTCCGTGGTCACTTTTTTGGACACCTTGGCAGCCACTTGTGTGATCCCTGATACCATTTTGATTGGATGCCATGTTTAGCTCTGCAAGTCCTAGCACTTGCTTCTGCACGGTGGACAAAGAGCCGCATGCAAAAGGTTCCCTTTGTGGGTAGATACAGCGGGACTCTCTACCTCGGTGTACCTATCCCCCCCTACATACATACATGATAGTGCTAATCTTTCACCAAAATCTGACCGGGTATAGTCGGCAACCTTGTGATAATCATATCGGTACAGAGTACACTACTCATGTTGATTGCTTGTTGTCTTGGTGACTCTAGAATACAGTAGGCCACAGTTCTAAATTAGGAGATGGAGCAAGAAGGAACTCGGTATTTACAACCCGAGATGCATATGGCACCCGAACGTCATCTTGCTAAGAAGCTCTTCACATTCCTTTATTGCAGGATTACCTTCAACGCCATGTTTCACGCCTAGTTCGATCTGATTTACAGACAATCTAACCATTCTCATGTTGAACGGGACTTCTTCAAGCTTGGATAATGAAGCCTTGTGTATGATACTGCATCATCTACCGAGTTATTGGCAAGTTACTATCGAGTCAATACGACGTGATAATTTTCAATACCTTTCTATTACACAAACTCCTTATATTAGCACTAGCAAAAGACGGCAATTAATACAAAGCCCAATATCATCTGGAGGAAGCTTGTTGGAAATGCAGACCTCGGAAAGACCAGTTACAACATGTAGCAATAGTACCTAATACCGTTCTACACTGTTTACTCTCCTCTTTACGAATACGAAAGTAAATGGCATTCTGATGATCTTGCAAGACAAACATCTCATTCTGCCGTCTCCGAGAATATGCTATTATTTTCCCGTGGCGAGTGAGAATATCGGCCAAGTCAATGGCTACTTCAAACACTGGCCTAATTGCTGTCTCCACAGGTGCGTCAGAGCGGATTTCATAAATATTTCTCATCGGACGATTCACTTGAATCGGCGATGATGATGGAAACGCCGAAATCACACCGCTTGCTCCAAACTCCACCGTTACGATACCTTTACGATATCCTGTGGACTTGTTTTCCAGGTGGCTATGCGACAAATACATAGACTCCAGAAAAACAGCTCACCGTTTAAGGGGAAATGACAACATACGCGAGTAGAAAGCAAATTCCATTGCTGCCTTCGCTCTCGCTCTGCTTTCCCTCTTCCACATTATGCAAAGAATGCTCGACTCAGGATGATCTCTGATGATACCTACCAGCCAACCAATTTGCTTCTTTAACCAGAGTTTCTACATTTACTGAAAAATGCGTCCAAATGCACTTTACATCAACTTTTTATATGTCACCAATCTGCTCACAGCCATTTCCTCTTGTTGAACGCCGACGTCTAAACAGGAACCCACCTGATTGTGGCCCCGCGGCCACTGAGCTCAAGCGCACCCACCCCTAACAGCCCTACGATCTGATCTTGCAGCACTAAAAATCTCACGATAGTTGTCATGTGGCATTCTGCAGGGTCAGTTTGGGCATGGATTCTCTATACAATGGGGAACTGGGCTGCTCTGCCCCCACACAATTCGACCTCGCAAAAGATGGCTCTTTGAACCGATTCAAACTTGCATATGAATTTACAACAGACCAAATATTCATGGCTATCTTGGAAGCTTTATTAAAACAAAGAAAGCAGACTGAATCAATTAACAAACGCAGCTTTTCCACTCCGTAGAGGCGACCGTAACCACAGAAAAACTGGGACGATTAATCGCCAAAGCTCCCCCACTCCCCATCGCTCAGCAACACATTCCGGAGTCTCAAGCATTCATTGTCTAATGTCTGTAGACAGCGCACGGAAGCCAGGAGAGTTGATGCTTTCGAACTCACATAACTGTCCATACGCATCTGCGACACTCACACCTGGCAGTAAGGCCTGCTTCCCAAAAGGAAGAATGCTGCCTCGAGCTGCAAATAGTAGACATCAACACTGAAGCATCTAATAGGATGAAGATTGAATGAATATAATACTCCTAATAATTAACATAATTATTTCGACAGCCTCCAATATCAAGGCGAGGAGTATTAGAACTATAAAGATATTCTCTTTCTTACAATACCGTCACAACCCTAACCAGTCCCACTACCCTAGAAATTGATGTGACAAGAAGGTAGTAGCAGTCTATGGCTGGGGGTGTGTGACTGATGACACAAAACACTTCCGTCTTGTCATCTCTAGATACACTTTTGTTATCTTGTTACACTTGGATAGATATTGATAATAGAACCCATGGAGCAGGCATACATTAATAGATTGGTGGGTTCCTCCATGTCACCACCAATCAGTGTTTCCAGTAGTCGGGGGTATATCAATGCTCTTTGTGGCAGTATTAGGTTGTCTTCTTGAGTGGCTCCGGTGTCGTCCCTAATCTTTGGGAGCCAGCATGATGACATATTCTCGCGTACTGTGCCCAAACAGCAGCATGTCTTTGTCCCTCAACTCAAGATACCTACTGCTAGGAATCTTTTCGTCATTCAAGATGGTTCCGTTGGCGCTCTCTAAATCAATCACATACGGTTTTACTTTTCCAATCTTGTCGCCATATTCATTTCGTTTTTCGGTGTAGCGGAACTGAATGACGGCGTGCTGTTTGCTGAGACTCGGATGCTCTGCGGGGAGATCAACCACAGCCATCTCTCTGCCTATTAGCCAGCAGCTCCTTGCACTCAGTTCTATAGTGTCGATGATATCTCCGCCTTTGAATACAAACAGCTTCCAGTGATCACTCGGCGGTGGTTTCCGTGCTTCTCCAGGCTCGTGATATTTGAGCACGATTGATGTGCCGTCTGCCTGTGCAACCGAGTTGGATAAGGCCGCTAGCCGGCCTGTGTTTCCCATATTAGGCTTCTCCTTAGGCTTCTCAGGGTCGCCATTTCCCTCTGCTGTGCCAGCAAAAGAATCTGCTTGTGAGGGCAGTGGCCCTGATCTTCTGACAGGAGGACCATCCTGACGCCGAGCTAATGCGCGGCTGTCGCGCTCGGAGTCGTCATCGCCCGAGCGATTGTGCCGTGGACGCCGACGGCGCGCACTTTCTTCGGGGGAACGTCTGGATCTCCCTTCACGATCGCCACTTTGGTCCCGATGTCTATCACGTCTTCTTTCTCGGTCCCTATCACGGCTACGATGTCTCCGAGAAGAGTCCTCCGGTGATCGAGATCTTCGTCGGTCGCGCCGTCTTTGTCTTTCTCGGCTATCGTCACGATCGCGGCGGGGTGCTTGTTTCTATTAGCTTCCATTTCCTTTTAAACCTGAAGCCATCCTCACAATCATCATATTTATCCCGATGTCGGCGCGACGAGCTATAGGAGCTACGGTCTTCTTTTGAAGCCATAACTGCTGAAGCGAACTTCCTAAATCGTGTGGAGATGCAGTGTAATTGAGCCCGAGTACTTGAGAAGAAGGAAAAAATATAGTAGTTTGAAGAGAAAGGGGGGGGTTGATTACAATTAAGAAGTTCAATGTGAATGTGGAAGTTTCAAGAGTTGGGACATTGTAAAGGCAAAGCAAGTGCCTCTGGAAAATGGAAGCTGCGTCACGCGTATCGATAGCAGGTGCAAGGATGTCGCTGCGCAGCGCCACTAAGCCCAAGTCACTGCACGAGATGCAGTAACGCAGGCCTTCCTGTGCCTACCTGTACATCATAGAAATTAATATTATATAGATATGCCACCAATAAAAAAAATCAATGAGATGGTTTATGAATACTCTTTATACCAGATTAGTCACATATACACAAATATTAAGTTGCGCACGATATTTTCAGCAATAGAGTGCATTACTTGCATGACTCTCACTGCTCTATCAGCCATCTACCGACTTACCCTCAGCATCAATCTCGATAATCTTCCTCACAGCCTCGTCAACACCTTTCGCAATCACCGTCGGCTTCAAGCCAACCGCGCCGCTCAGGCCATCGATCCAGCCAACATCGGGATTTCGATTGACCCAGGCGCTCCTCCAGCCCGCAGCTCTCGCGCCCAGAGCGTCAAAGGGATTTGAAGAAACCAGCCACAATTTATCTACCTGGGATTCCATACCCGCCACTTTGGCAAAATGCTCATACGTCCGTCGGTCAGGCTTGAATATTCTTATCGGATCAACGCTCACAACCCGGGATGCTGGTAGGACAGAGCTAGATCTAGCCAGCGATGGAGATGTGCGCAGCGACGACGTGATCATGGATTCAGTGCCATTGGAGAAGACGTAGGCCTCGACCTCGGGAGTCTTGGCAATGAGCTTGAGGCCTGTCTCAACCTCGGGGAATGCGTCTAGGCCGTTGTAGGCATTCATTACGTTTTCCTCTTGCTCCAGTGACAACTCTTCGCCAATTTCTGCAGCAGCGTGCCGAAATGACCATCGTGTCAATTCGCCAAACGACTGATACATGCCTTGAAAGGACGCGTTAGTCTCAAATTCGCATTGCAACTGAGTGGCCTAAAGCATCAACTCACCCATACCATTAATCCGCCAAGAATACTCCAATTGGTAGCGCCGGGCCTGCGTCGCAATTACCTTGGCCTTTTCATCTCCAAATAGTTTAGCTAGCTCTTTCACAATGGAGTCGGTGGACAGGATAGTCCCGTATAAGTCAAATGCAATGGTGGTTGGAGCCATGCTTTCAGCTGTCCAGGGTAAAGACTAAAAGTGAAGCCGGGTGAGTCAGGCGGCAACCAGTTAGCCTGCAGGCTCCAAGATGTGACTCGGCAAGGGGGTTCAACTAGAACGGAATGCAGACGAGCCTCGCCGAAATTCTGTGAGATTCTACGACAGGAGCAGTACTGTATTACTATTTTATGAAACCATCTTCATGCGTTCGCACGATATATCCTATGATATATAGACTTCCCCATCCCTCGGTAATCGAGTATGTTCTGTAGAACTATTATCCGCAACCCCTCAATCTAGAAAGTGCAGATTCCCCAATCTGGCCACCGGCCATCCAATCATATCCTCACTCTACGTTAACCGAACGAGAGACCTCAGCATCTCGCATAACCGACTACCGGCCGATCCGATCAGTCCGAGGAATTATTCAATCTCATTTAACGAGATGATGCCTGACGAGGAAAGCCTCAACTACCCACTCTTTCGAGACTGTCTCTCCACCACGATCCTCCAGCCCGCAACGCCCGCGCCGGAGCCGAAGCGTAGGAGGCGAGCCAAGGCGGGGCCGACGTCACCGGCGCCGGTTGCGGATCCGGAGCGGGATGCCCAGGAACTCGCCGACTTCATCGACTACTTGGCCGACGGCATCTTTCAGACCCTGCCGCAGGATCTGCAGGAACTAGACTACCGCTCTTGGAGGGAATCTGAAGCACTTCAGACGCAGTATTCCCTGCCCCTGACGGTGGATAGCCTGTCAGAGCTGGACTTGCCCACTTCCATATGTGAGACGCTCATCACCTATAACCTCATCTCCTCAGACCCGTCTCAGTCTTCACATCTGCCACCTACTCCTGAAGCGTTTCTCCTTCCCATCCTCACATCATATCTCACTCCTCTCATCGAGCCACCGCCGGCTACAGCATCCACTCGCACAGACGCGTGCGAGATTTGTGAGCGTTCTTGGATCCCCTTATCATATCACCACCTCATTCCTCGTTTTGTGCACGAAAAAGCCGTCAAGCGCGGATGGCACCGCAAAGAGGACTTGCAAAACGTGGCATGGTTATGTGGTGCTTGTCACAGATTCGTACACCGCTTCAGGAATCATGAAGACTTGGCGAGATCTTATTACACGGTTGAGCTTTTATTAGAAGAAGAGGAGGTTAGAAGGTTTGCGGAGTGGGTTGGAAAGCTACGCTGGAAGGGTGGTAAGACGAGGAGTAGAAAGCATTAGATGTAGCCAAGAGCTATAAACCTAGGAGAGTGCTCTGCGTCGCGTGTATCCTACAGGCATGAATATTGAATGCGAAGATAGGTTGCATTTGTGAGGGTACCAGTTTTAATGTTGATCCGTGACTTTTTGTATAAACTCCTGATAAAAAATCGTACCAATGTTGCTCATAAGACACATATGCTGATGATAAAAGAAAAAAGGAGAGATAAATCGTAAGGAAACCCCAAATTATGGATCCTCCTTCTGGCTTGACTTTTGTGACATGTGATCTCGCTCGTCGGCCAGTTTGATGTAGTCGCCACTTCTCCTGTATTCTGTCACGGTTGAATCTTTTGTCTGCAGTACGCCTCCAGTCGATTTGCGCTTTTTACTCCCATCGCCAGAAAAAGTACTGCCGCCTATCGTTTCCAAGGCGAACTGGCCAGGCCCCTTTGCGTTTTCACTATCTCCTTGTACTTGGGCTCCTTTTTTTTCTCCCTGTCTCTTATTCCAGAATGAGTAGAGCGTCGGGGCATTGACAACAATAGCAGCGGTTAGGAGTTCGGTGCTCGCCCAAGTGGTACGGCTCACTTGGCTGGTTGCGTTTTGGGAGTTGATGGGTAGTCGGATAATGGTGATGAGGATGATGAATATACCGAGCGTAAAGAGTACAACTAGCTGGGCTTTTCGAGCCGGCGGTGCTTTAAGCTTAAAAATGACTGGAAGCGGCAGAATAATCAACATGAAGTCGGTTACGATATTGAGAACGCCGAGTCCAATCAGCTGGATCTGAGCCTCTGCACAAGGGCCTATGCTGACAGTTAGAGAAGCTAAAAGGGGGACAAAATAACAGATTTTAACCATACCTGGAGCAGGAACAACCTGCCAGTAGAGGTAAAAGGGTTTGCACTCGGCAAAGGTCAAAACCTGGACAATCGTATACGTAATAAAGAAAACAGCAAGATAAGTCCGGATCAGCCACTTTTCGTAAGGTAGATCCTGAATGAGTCGTCGATAGAGATCCAGCAGTACGAGCTTCTGCAGCCAAAGACTGCAATCACGCAACTCAAGTGTTAGATCCTCATTTCGCTAACTATATACTTTGTACAAAGTAAATTCCCTGGGGCATACTGACTAGGAGTTATAGAAGACTCGGTTCGTGATGGTCAGTTTGCTGCCGATCTCCCGCTGATAGATTTCAGTAGGGGTAAAGTGATGATTTGCGCGCTGGGCAGCCGTCATATTGTTAGTGCCCCAAGTTAAGACAACATGAATCATGCCGAGTCTTATGAGGGCACAGGCAGCGGCTGCCATTGTGAGGTAGTCGCCCATATTGAAGGGCTGTCGTACATACTTCCTCCCCCCAAGTCTGATGGCCATGATGAGGAGCGCCAGCCAGGTGAAGAGCCAGTGGATAAGAAGCGTGGGATCCATGGCTACGTCGGTGTCCTACCGGGCATCCTACTTGATGGGCCAGTAGGGGATGTGACGAGTGAGAAGGAGAAGTTGTCGAAAAGAACAACGAAGATCATAAGGAATGGAGCCAGACTGAGATTGGGTTTTTTTTTTCACTAGGTGATCCTCCACGGGCCACGGTGGATTAAGACTGTGGAGTGATTGACGATCCAGATGGACTCATGCAAAATACTCCGTCTCAAGAGCAGCAGCTGCCTTACTAGGATCTCATCCGCGGCGTTGGCATCATCAACCGGCTTGGGGCCCGTGTCCGCGCAGTTTACAGGGCTGGCAAGGGTGCCACTTGGTGGTGGAAGCGAGGTAGAAACAGATACTAATCATATGACCGTATTAGGGGTTGGCCCTGGAGTCGAGTTAATGAGGGGGGCGTTGCGGCTGGAGAGGCTCTTGTTTGGAGGCGAAAGGTAGGTATTAGGGAGGGACGCCGTGGAGATGCTATTAATACAGGACATACTGCCGACATCAGCTTACGCGACATCCGGGCCTAGTACCTGCCGTACCTGCCACTACCGCTGCGGAGAACTTGGCCAGTTAAACACTAAGCATAAAAGACTTTTGACTAGTGATTCACCGGGCCGTAGCCGTCCGTACATGGGGTCGATACAGTGCGCCTATTGCGGTGCTAAGAGTTCGAATGAGCGTTGTTTATAGTCTCATCAGTACGCATTATCTCGTTGTTCGTTGAATGTTTCTTCTGTGCGCTGACATCGGTCTTTTCGCCTAAAGGACAGCATTTGAGAGCATGTTTCGCATTTTCCATGTGTCCCAGTGTCCTAGCACCTGCTAATAATGCATGAACTCGCTGCTAACTGCTCTCGGCCTGTGTGCTTCGACGCCGATGCTGGAGCAGCGTCGTATCCTGGTGGGATGGCACAGATGGTCAGACCAAAAGCCGGTCCTTGCTTCATCAGGCATTAGCACCACCACCACTACCTAGCACTGCGACCACGGTGCGGAATGAAACCAACCCCATTGGATCGTTGAAGGGCAAGCCCGCCTGACAAGGATAGAAATCCAGGAGCCTGGTAAATTTTCGAGTAGCAGTGCTAGTGACAGGTCGTTTTGGGCCGAAGTGTCGAGCATCGTGGGAAAAAGCAAAGAAAATCTGCAGCCCTCGATTTTGCTGTGACATCGCGCAATGCGCCGATACCAACTCCGGCGCAGGGGACTGCCAAGAACTAACAAATACTAGTAAAATAATAACTCTATTAGCAACATGCTAGAGATACACTTGCGAGGGATGATATTCCCTCGTGCGAAATACTTGGACTATACTAATACTATTACGAGCCTTTAGTAGCTATGAACCCTGCATCAGCTGGTTATAGTATGCGCAAGTGAAGCTGGCGGCGTGCTGAGAACCCTTGGTCTTGCAACTAAGGGGCTGGCCACCAGGACTCGGCCAACCTTGGAATTTATAAGCCTGCACAAGTACCGCTACGGATACGGAAGTATTACCTAGTAGATATTATAGATATTAGATATATGCTGGCTGCATGGATATCTCGTGCTTGAGATTGAAACAAATCGTTGCATAATGGAGCGTATTGGACCATACCGAGGTGACATGTAGTATTTTACGGTGCAGGTACCAAATGAGATGCCACTCGTCTCCTAATGCATGCAGCGAATTTTACCGTCTGGGTAATATACAGAACAATTCTGGCGGGGCCATTGTTGTAGAATCTAGAATTGCAAATCCTGCATCTGAACCGGCATGGTGCAGGAGCAAGTCCACCAACCATGCTCTCGACATGGCCCTTTTGGGAAAGTTCGCTTTTCCCCTGCTCAGCACCTGCTCAGCTTGAGACATAGCCGAAGGGTCCCATGCCATGAGCGGAAACCCCCAGGCCTGGCAGGAGAGAACGAGGCTCAGGAGGCGGCGATCCCCACGCGAATGCAGCTCTCTCCTTCCCTCCATCTGTGGTTGCACCAGACCTCGCTTCCTTCCTCCTGCACGGCCCAAGTTGCCACACTCGCGCTTTCCACGTGGAAATCCCAGAATCCCGTATACGAGTACAATTGCATCAAAAAGCGAGGACGAGGCGCCAAGCAATACGACTGTACAGTACCTACATACCGTGCTATCGCTCGTGCTACTACCTGCTACCTACTAGTCTGTCTCCGTTGTCGCGGTGTGCCGTGTCTGTGCCTCGACTCGACATCCAGCTACGAGGTCCGGTACTTGCCTCTCTTCTGATTCGCACCGGCGGTTTTGGTTGGTTTCATGCCAATTGGAGCTCTCTGACTTATCACCATGCGGCTCATCACCACTACCACGCTCTTGGCAGCCATTTCGGGCTCTGCTTATGCAGACAGTCCCAGCAGCGTGTCAGCGGCGCCTTCAGAAGTCGCTGCGATTCGCTCCTTTTTCTATGCCGGTGGCGGTTACGCAAGTGATGGAAATGGAGGTCACATCTTTCGCGAGCAGATGTATGTCGAGAGGCTGCAGCCAGCCAAAGGGGTTACTCAGCCCAACCCAATCGTCTTTATCCATGGCCAGGCCCAGACTGGAACTGTAAGCCCGTTTACTTTCATACTTCCTCCCATCATCTATATCAGCCCACGCGCGTATTTTGTAATCATCATCTCGAAATCTCCTACTGGTGACTGAATGAATGCTGTTATTGGACTCCCTGGGCCGGGGCAGAATACGCGGGCCAAGCCGTGACATGCCAGCTGCCGCACACTATCTCACAACTAACTCCACGGAGATGTTCGCTAATTGATGTTTCGCTTATTCTCGTCTAGAACTTCTTGAACAAGCCTGATGGTGGCCGTGGCTGGGCGTCCCAATTCTTGGACCAAGGCTATGAGATCTACCTCGTGGATCAAACGCTCAGAGCACGCTCTCCATGGCAACCTGCTTACATGGTGGTTGAGCCGTCGACTTATTCCGCCGAGATCATCGAGCAGCGCTTCACCGCTCCTCAGAATTATAATCTATGGCCACAAGCTGCCCTTCATACGCAGTGGCCGGGCAATGGCTCTATGGGAGATGCCATCTTTGATACATTTTATAGTTCCAATGTCCAGTTTATCAACAACGCCGTGTATCAGCAGACTACCGTTCAGAATGCTGGTGCAGCGCTGCTGGACAGGATTGGAAAGCCCGTGATTCTTGTCGGGCATAGCCAGGGCGGCTTAATGCCCATTGTCATTGCCGATGCTCGTCCGAAGTTCACCAAGGCTCTCATCCTCTTGGAACCTACTGGGCCTCCTTTCCAAGAAGCCATTTTCAGCAGCGCTCCCGCTCGTGCTTGGGGACTGGCTGACATTCCACTCACCTACAGTCCCCCTGTTACCCTTCCCGCTGCGGATCTCGTGCAGAAGATATACCCTGCGCTTGACAAGAACCATACCCAATGTATACTTCAGGCTCCTAGGCCCGCGCCACGAAAGCTCACAAATCTAGCAAGCAAGCCCATCCTTTTGGTTACTTCTGAGGCATCGTATCATGTGCCCTATGATTACTGCACGGTCCGCTACCTTAAACAAGCGGGCTGCAATCAAACAACCCACCTTGAACTGCCAAAGGCGGGCATCCACGGGAATGGCCATATGTTCTTCATGGAGAAGAACAGCAACCAGATTCAGCAGAAAATCCAGGGCTGGATTGCTCATTTGAAGTGAAACGGCAATCACTAAATGCACTACAATATCTCAGGTACATGTAATGTTATAATTAGATAGCCTATCTATTGATCTTGCTTGTGAATCTAATACATATACACATTTGTCATCACTAGGATTAATCATGAGATTTGCTGGGTACTTCTTCCATGTCAGAGTTCAGTCAGTACGCCAAGTAAATCCCTACTATCTGCAATTTCAACGGTAAACCCAGTCACATTCATCGTAATTGTACTCCGCACATCGTACTTGAACGGTTTCATTGACTGCCGATTGCCGAATTTAATGACGACAGCCGACTCCAGCTATGTAAAAGTGCTAGTGCTAGTGATATTACAAGCTACATGCGGCTGAGACGCAGCTTCCCCTGACCAGGCGTCTAATCCTCCTGACACAGCACACCCTCAGCTACTAGTCAGAATCCATGTGCTATTACTAGTAGAAAGCCACAAAAGAGAGGCGTCAAATATAGGAACAGGGAGGAGAGAGTAGACCGGAATTATAACAGATTATTTGAAATAGTAGCTTGCAATGAACTTTGGTAAATTTTCTTCAGCTCCCCTCACTCCTATGGACTTTCTCTCTCCCCTCCTCCCCCTCCCCCTCCCCCCTCTCAACTCGCTCAACAACTCTCTCTCTTACTCCCCCTCTCTTCTTCATCTTCTATGCCCACTCATCTCAAAAAAATAACTAAATAAATAAAAACTTGCCTCACGCTCAACTAGCCAACTTCATCAATTATATGACACAGTACTCCGTATTGGGTGCGGTATTCAGCGTCCGCTCCCTTCCGCTCGACCTCCTTACCCCTTTGCGCGTATTTGTGTTTATTTGTGTGTGCGTTGTGTGTTATTCGAAAGACGTGATTTCAAGCCTTCCCATCACTTTTTCATGACACGATGGGCATGTTACTTTTGGGCTCACCTCCCTTATACGGGCCCTTTCGCCTGGTACCTTTCATCTCCTCAGTTTGCCCAGATCTTGACCGTCATGTCAATACTGCCCGTCGCAATAACACAGCGGATCTCTGATACATCTACTGCGGCGGCTGCTTTCCTAGACGCGGCCTCGCTTTCGGTAGTGCCGTTGCCCGTGGGGCCATCTTTGGGCTTGGCCGGAGCCCACCTCAGGGAAGATATGAAGTGCTCATGGGCGCTTGACAGCGTTCTTACGCATTTGCCATCTTGGCTGAGGTCCCAGCATCGCAACGACTTGTCGTCTGCCACGGAGAGCAGGTACTTGCCTCCTGGGTGGAACATGACGCCCGAAACCCAGTTGTCGTGGCCGACAAGTGTCTTGATGCAGTTGCCTCTGGCGTCCCATAGCTTGATCGTCTTGTCGCGCGATCCGGTCGCCATGAACTCTGCTGTGCTGGTCACAGGCGGAGGCTTCTTGAGGCCCGCCAGAGTAGCTAGGTGTTCGTATGCAGCAGGAGGGGCAAAGGCGCAGCAGCCGACGACGTGCTCGTGGCCTATTAAAGTGACCTTTGTTTCCGGGTTCGCGACTGTGAGCTCCCACAACCTTCCGGTGTGATCGCCGCCCGTAGATAGGAGGTAGTTTCCGTCGAGGGATGGGCAGACGTCTCGTACCCAGCCCGCGTGGCCGTTCAGCGTTTTGACGCAGTATCCTGTGTTGGCGTCCCAAATCTTGAGTGTCTTGTCACCACATCCACTGACCAACATGTTTCCGGAGGAGAAGAATCCGGTGCCTCCAGAAGGGATGAATCGCACTGCACTGACGCTGTGTTCGTGGCCGGAGAGTGTTCGTATGTTTTTATATCCATCTGCGGGGTCCCATAGCTTAATCGTTGTGTCGGAACTGCATGAAGCTAGAAGGATGCCAGTCTTGGGCCCGCCGTAATCGAGATCCAATACCGGCCTTGTGTGTCCTTTGATGGTCTGCTCCAGATCTCCAAGTTCCCAATCCCATACCTTTATCGTGCAGTCCTCAGACCCCGAGGCCAGGGACGTAAATCTCGGGTGGAAGGCGACGCAAGTGACGGACGCCCGGTGTGATTCGAGGGTATGCCGTGAGGGGGCTTTCGGGAGCCAGGATACCGGGTCCTTATTCTTCTGTGCGAGCGACGATGGGGTCGCGTTGTCAACCTCTGACTGTAGCTCGGCATTTCGAGTCTCAAGGTCCATAATCTGGGGTCGCAACGCCTGTTAGACAGCCGTCGGGTAAGCGCTGGGCAGCCAAGGTAAACGGACATGCCTTTTTCTGTAACCGGACAATACTCGTCCATTTCTTCTCTAGCAGAGTCTCATATTTCTTCGTGGTTGCCGCATCGAACACGTCTTCGCCGAGGCTCAGCTCCTCCCTGAGCGCCGAGGCGGTATTCTGGAGGTTGTTGGCCGAGAGATACGCAATGATGGACTTGTGCCTATCGAATAGAAGTCCATATGGTTAGCAAAGAAAAATACACTGGAAAAAAAAAATAAAGGACGTCTGGTGGTCTCAAAAGCCCTCCCTCCATTGTGCTCTCTCTCTCTCTACCCCTCCGCCCGCCACCAAAAAAAAACCCTTGTAACAGTGGCCCATATACCTACAGCTCCTCGGCCTGCCGGACAGGCAGCGTTCGACTCATGTTGACGGTGTTTGGGGGGTTGCGCCTCTGGCCACGCGTCAGCCTTGCGCAGCTCTAGACAATGGGCTAGAAGCCACTCTCGACGCTCGACATGAATTGGTTGGGCGCGTTTTCGAGGATCTACCTAGGCGGTCTGGGCGAAGGTGGGATGGTGGTTTAGCCGTCCTTTGAAGTGGGAATTTTGCTAGGTTGGCGTTTGATAGTGCGGCTCTCGGGCAGCTCTGGCAAAAGTGGCGAGTAAAAACCCCAAGGTTTCCCTCAAGGTAAATAAAATTAAATCCCAGAGACAGCTATCGTAAAATCCCAGAAGCAACCAGTCGTCGCCAATGAGGACCCGCGGATGCGGTGTCCTTTGAAGTGATCGCTGGCATTCACGTGACCCGAGTTCCAGCCCAATGAGTTTGGTGCATCATTGAAGATCTCAAGTGGGTTTTTTCCCTTGGCTACGGCGCTTCAGCTACGGCGCTTACCTACCTAGTGGACGAACTTTAGCAGCAATTGAGGTCACTCGAGATTTATATCATGGATTAGATTTGTTCTTTTCTTCATTACTATTTACAAAGCTTGGTTTCTACATTTCTGAAGCACAATTCGCTTTATTACGGGGAGTATACTGTTGCGAAAACCCCAGTCGCAAGTAGGTATATCTTCCCCGAGCTCTATATATCCTTGCATGCAGCTCATTTCTCTACTAATTCATAGGAGCAAACCCCTCATATGTAATTCTCCTCCCATCCAGAAACGCCAGGCCATGCCACAACATCGTTTTCAAAGGGTCAAAATCATCTCCTTGACTCTTGATTTGGGTATCTTCTATCTCCATCGTCCTTGTTAATGCAAGCGTTGTATTTTGCTTGTTTCTGTCATAAAGTCCGCTGCCCTCTCAGTCTAGTGACTTGAGACGCTCCACGGTCATCACCTCGCGAGTCCCACATGTTGATCCGACCTGTGCTTATTTGGTGATGTCTCGCCGTCTTCTTCCGGCACTGAGACCAAAACGTGGTCACTGGTGGTGAGTTGTGAGACGCTTGACCCTCTTGATCGAGAATGGACGGTACCCAGAGAGGCCAATGAATCGTCCAGTGTAATCACAATAGGAGGGCTAGATGGGGCTGAGTTGGGTTTATAGCCACCAGAGGCTCTGCGACTGATGTATTCGTCGAACTGCGTGTCTCTCTCATGGCTATAACGTCTTGGTCGTTGCTCAACAGGCTCAAGGATAGTTGGGGGGTTCGCGATGGATCCGACACTGAGGCGTGATGATCCCACCGATTCTCGTTTGTCCACCAAACCTCGCTCTTCAGTTCGGCTCGAATAGGAAGCATTCGAATATGAAGTATCGAAATCCAGCCCATCGTTGAAAAGGTATGCCTTGGCATCGACAGGGCTTGAGTATTCATCGTATTTGGACAGTCGACGGTACGCAAGGGTAGCATAAATGACAAGCGAAATAGCAGTGAGCCTGTTCATGTTAGCTTTGAAATGCCATTGTCACTGCCGCACAAGAAGCCGCTTACATCAACAAGCCGTCCATTCCAAGGCCGATGAGAGAATAATGAGAGTCGTCTCGCTGCACATATATGACGACGTCCAAGGCGAGAATGGCAGATGCACAGGCCAGCTTGACGACGTGGGTGAACAGCACAGTCCATGGGGTCAACGACTCGGAAAAGTATTTGGCGATTTCGAAGATTGTGCAAAATGCTACGACGGCCGACATTGCGATGTTGGTTGCTTCCCAGCTTCGAGTTGTTAATATCGATGCCCAACACCCAACCAAGGGAAGACGACACCACTTACACATATTCAATGACTGGAGCTTTACCAGCCTTGTGCCTCTCATCGAAATGATGGACAGTATCTCCAAGCCTCCAAGAAAATAGTCCCAGCATGCCAAGCGCTAGAGTCAGCTGCAACGACCAAGCTGGGGCAAGAATGAACAGTCGCCATTTTGCACGGTCGAACTGTGCATATGCTCTTGGGTTGGCCATGGTGTATGACGTGCAGGTTATAGCTTTCCTCTAATCGGAGGCTTTCCACCTATAGTTGGGTAACAGGGAAGCAGAAGAAGAATCGAGGCAGGCTGCTATCTATCTAGACTCCAGGATAGACTGCATGCCCTTTGTCTTGAGTTGGATGAATGGTTTGGTCGAGTATGTATGGCTGTTGGCTAGGGCATGTACCACCGGTTAGGCGCCTTTGGGTTCCCCCTCGTTCAAGCCTCATGCAAAGAGGCGGACTACCACAGGTTTATTTATTTATTTTGCTATTTATTGATTTGATGGTCTTAAGCCTCATCCAGCCTGCCCTGCAGCCCCGGCTTTCTAATTGTCATTAGACACTCCCCACCGCTTGTTGGAATCCGCTAGACCTGGGCCTAGCCGAGCCCGCCCACGAAAGCAAGCCTCATCCCATCAGACAAAAACTGACAACTGAGCCACCGCACGAAGCAAGGGAATCGGCTCCCAGACGTGTCCAAGAGGAAACTAGTCCTAGTTACTGCTGGTAGCCATGTAGGCAGCCTATAATGTGGGCTTGTAAACGCGCGGGGGGGGGTGGTTGGGGCTTATTGCGGCTGAACAAGGAGCTGAGCTTTGCTGTTCTCTATATTGGAGACGCGGAAGGATTCAACTTGCACACCACGGCGAATGAAATCACGCAGCCCTATGTGCATACGCCGTGTCACTGCTACCTAGTAGTAGCTCAATGGGCTTCAACCCAACAGAGCGAACAGCTTAGCTGCATGAAAGCCCGAGCCCATTCCATGTAGATCGACAGACCGCGCCTTTTCTGCTCCCGCTTGAAGGTCTTTTTTTCCCCTCCAGAGTAGTCTCCCTCACAGCGTCTCAGAAGACATCACGCCATAGAGTGACCAGAACGTACCAGTAAGCAGTCTCTATGCTTCCCGTCCCTCATTTCTCGTCAGTGGCTCACCATGGAGGCGAATAGAGGCGTGAGATTTCTATTTTTGCCCTGCAAGAAAGCGATTGGTGCGATTCTGCTCCCTTAGTGGTCGTGCTAATAGCAGCGTAATGTATTTTTGAAGCATGAGCCCGAAGACCCCCCCTCCCAATCGTTCCGCATTTGGTCCCATCAGTCGAGCAAATGTTTTGTCGTGTCGTCTTGGCTCCAATTTCACGCATGTCAGCATTTAAGATGCGCGGCTTGCAGAGTCGCAAGCGGAGCCAGGCTTGCCAGATCGAACCCGCCACATGGCTCCCGGGACAAACTGGCAGGCAGACACCTTTCAGAATGATGGTAGGGCTATTTTTGGGCACCCAAAGGTGGAAGAGGTGGAGTCATGCTCAGCTCACGATTGAGTCTTGATTGGGCCAGGAGCACCGAAAGGAGCTTCAACGTTGCCCAGTTTCTGGACCAGCGCATTTCTCACGTGTGTCTGCTGGTGTTGTTCTGAAGTAGTACTACGTCTAGACGAGCAGGTCTGGGTACTACAAGTACTATTACAGCGGCATATACAGATGAGGCGCCACAAGCAGATAGGTTGCTGCAGTGGTTTACAAAATCGGACGATTCTGCTGCTTGTATAACCAACGAGTTCAAGCTCTCAGTAATACACCGTCGGGATATTCTTTGGCGCACTTACTTGCTGTTCTCCATACAAATCCAACAAACTGATATATTAAAAGTTGCCGAAAAAAGCTCTATTGTTTGAGCTAATGTGGCGGTGCAAGGTCTGTACAAACGCCCATAGTATTCCTGTCGTCTCCGCATAGTTCGCCGTTTGAATCTCAAAGCACGTAAACCAGTAGTGGCTCAGGGCAAGGTCTCCTTGTCCATATGCTAAACATAGAATCTGCAAGTCGCGGTGTGCAAGGTGAGTATAGTCTAGCCCGTGTAAGCGCGCCTGCGTCTTCAACATCCCCTACTAGTCTAGTCCCCTGGGAATAAACTGCCCCGTAAGACTTAACGTGTACATTAAAAATCCAGCGGTCGATAATTTGTCGCTGCTCAGCCACAATCCCATGGCCGCGGAGCTGGCATCTCCTTGTTGGAATCCACGTCGATTGAATGTTCTTTTCTTATTCCCGTTTGATCGACGATACTAATCACAAAGGGCTACCTCGGAGACCTCGACATTGTTGGCAGGAGCAACAATAGTGCCTATTCCATACCCTCAAATTAGAGACGAAGGGGGTGCTAGCGGCGATGGCGATGCGGCTTAGTTCATGCTGCTTATTGTTTCCGCAGAGTTTCCGCAAAGGTACTCAAACAACCCTTCGGGGTAAGGCGGTCGCCATGTTTACTTCCTACCAATCTCCAACTACGAGAACAAAAGAATCACAAAAGGCCATTCTAGAATGTGTTGAAGAAAAAAGAACGGCGCATCTCAAATGAGACGCGCCGCTGTATTGAAATATTGTCACACCCTGCGAATAACTACTCACTCCCCCCCTAGTGCACATTCATTGGCTCTCCTTGCACATTTCTCCTTCTTTTCCCTTAATAAATTATGTATCCCATTTACTCCAAATCAATTCTACGACCCTCCTTAAAATCGCTTCTGGATGTAGACTCCCCGCTTGGTGCTGCTCACGTCGACGTTCTGAGCGTTGAAGGGGATGACGTTGCCCTGGGAATCTGTCATGGCAGGAGCCTCGGCAGGGGTATCGCGAGGAGAAACCTCAACGCGCTTAGCCAGGCCTATATATAGGTGTTAGTCGATGATGTTTGAATGATTATGTATTCAGATATTCCCAGATGGGAAGGGCGAACACACCTGTGGGGCTGGCGATGGCGACGGCGGCCAGAGTAAGAACGGTAAGGATGGAGAACTGCATTTTGAATGACGGTGGGGTATATAAAATGTTTTTTATTTGGTTGGCGTGGAAAAAGAGAAAATGAAAGATGAAAGAAGCGATTGAAAAGTCGACCGGCGACAGAGTCAAGAAGATAGAACCAAGAAAGTAACACGAAAGGGTGAGTGAAGGATGCTTGAAAGGAATAGAGAAGGAAAAGGCGAAATCAAAGACGGGAGGGAGAACCAGCCATATTTGTACGAGCTCGCAGCGCGCCCCCAGGATTGCTATCTGCTAGGAGCCGAACATTGTCAAACGCACTATTTCGCTGTCATCGGCAAGCCGGAATGATCTCAAACACGGCGAGGCGAGGCGCCGAAACGAAAAGGCAGTATTACAGGAACCTCCAGCCAGTATCCTTGCACGGCTTGGCTCCATCTAATCTAGCAGGGCAGCGTCCGAGCATTGGAAAGCACCCTCGAATCCCCATATTCAGTTTCGCGGGCCCCTCTTAAACAGGTAATGCGCTGGGCATTTGTTTCGATCATTGCGCGAAAGAGGACATCACGGAGAAAGGGGGTTAGGGGACCTGAAACGCAGGCGTGCTTCAGGATTTCCCTTATCCGGGCCCGGCCCATGTTCAGAAGAAACAATCGGGCAGCGGGCGCGTAGTTGGCGTTTTGATTATACATCCAAATTGATGTATTTGGAAAAATGAAAAGTAAAAAAAGTAACAACGAGTAGGTAGCATTGCTTGTATGTGACTGCAGTGCAGCGACGAATTTGAGACGTGAGATGAGCGTCGTATAAGTGGTCGTGTAAGCGTGTGTAGTGGTACTACCAGGATTGGCCATGGAGATTTCATCCACAAACAGCCTGAAAAAGCGCAGTCCGCATTTTTTAAAAAAAAAAAAGATGAAAATGAAATAAAGGTCAGAATCATACAGAATAACATCAGTCGCCAAGATTCTATTCAGATCTCTGGGAGTACAGTAACGGCATCATCCAAGTGCCAAGAGTCCATCTAGATTGTAGACTTCCAAGCCTTTCAAAACGGCGTCCCCACAATGCTCACGAACCGCTGTAGCGACATGGTTTACTTGGACATGGGTGCTGAAATTACAGCACTGGCGAGCACAGCCATGGCGATAAAGGCCCAGCTCTTATACACTCGCACTCCTGACAACAGCACCAGCGTTTGATGCGCCTCTTTCCCACGAGTCCGTTGAAACACAAGCCGAAACAAAAACGAAGGTACGTACCAAGCACGGAGCAACCTTCTCCCCGCAGCAGCCTCCAGTACGTACCTAGGTACCGGATCCTTCTAAACTTCAAGTTCTACTGTAAACCTGTTTGCCTGTTTGGGGACGCTTTCATGCGCCACACGCTCACTCACTGCCTATTGTTGCTCTTTCCCAAGCCTCAGTGGCTAAACTTGGGTCATGCTCCAGTTCATTTCGTCATTGCCCAGACGGACTTGAAAAATCTCCTCAGCGCAAGTCTCCGAAAGCCAAACTCCATTCCTTCAGCCTCTTTTTTTTTTTTTCCCAGCCCCAGCCACTTTGACTGACCCAACCATCGCGGGGTATCCCAGGTGGGGGGGAGGGTATTGCGGTGCTGCCCGAGAAACCGCTCTGCGCTGATGAATCACGACTCGTACTCGGATTTCCTTTTCCTCTTTTTCCTTTTCTTCTTTGCATGTGCTTCCACCTTATTCTTCGCCTTGCCTCCACCTTTGCCACTGTCTCTGGCTCGGCCACTGCCTCTCGATCGTCGTGGTTGGGTTTTTTGCTTCTCTTCCGTGCTTCTAATCCTCCTCGGATCCATCATCACGCGGTTTCCAGCCTCTTTTGATCCTCGCGGCTTCTGGCAGCAGGCAAAGACTTGTATCTTCTTCAGCTTTAGTTTCTGCGTGACGTTCTTTGCTTGTACTTCTTCTCGTCCTCCTCTATTCTCCCTCTCCTTCTCTGTGTCTTCCCGCAGCATGGCCACCGCTGAGCATTGTATCGTATGTTTCGAGGCTCTTGATGCCGAGCTCAATAACCGCAAAGCCCTCTCCCTTGAACAAATACAGTCTTCCTGGACCGCCTATAAAGCCAGCAAGTCTTCTTCCGCTGATACTCCCTTGAATCCGGCTCTCCGCCGTCTCGCTGCCGACGGCGCTTCGTCTTCGTCTTCGTCCTCTTCTTCTACGTCACTTTCAGTAAGCGGGGGAGATTCAACGCCAGCAACATCCACGTCCTCCCTTCCTGATACTCCACCAACAGCAGCTCCCCTCTTCATCACTTGGAATACCGTCGATCCAGACGACCAGGACGTCTCCCTTCGCGGCTGTATCGGCACCTTTGAGTCTCAGCCTCTGACCGAAGGTATCCACGAATATGCCCTTATATCCGCCCTGCAAGACACACGCTTCCGCCCAATATCCAAGCGCGAACTGCCCTCGCTTCAGGCCGCCGTGACACTCCTCACAGACTTTGAAGAGGCAGATGACATGCACGACTGGGAGGTTGGCACTCACGGTATCCGAATTTCGTTTTCAGACCGCGGCCGCCGCTACGGTGCGACGTATCTTCCTGACGTGGCACTGGAGCAAGGATGGACCAAAGATGAGGCCCTCTTCAGCTTGATTCGCAAGGCAGGCTGGATGGGCAGTCGATCCAAGTGGCAGGACTTGGACATCAAAGTAACACGCTACCAGGGCAAGAAAATCAGCGTCGATTATCCAGAGTACAAGCAGTGGAGAGACTGGGTCGACAGCAAGCAGTAATGAATGGCTCATCAGCGATGATGCAGCCCGGCAGGGCGTTTTATAGACACAGAGGGTCAATGTTTTGGGTTTTCAATACGTACACGTAATATTTTGGGATTTTTCAAGGGATGGTAATGATACACTACAATGCTTGCGACGCTTATAGACGTTGTGTTATGCAAGGAAGAGTGGCAGAGGCGATATCTCAGCTCAGATCTTTTTTTTTTTTTCCCTTTTATTCATAAACTTTGTTCTGCATTTAATGAAAACATTTTGAAATCTAATCTCTTCTCATTGACGAGTATAATCCCAAGAGCGGAAAAGTCCAAGGGCCCCAGGACTCTTCCAAATATATCCAAGAGGTCAGTCTTATGAATCGAGCGAGCATTTCATCTTGAATTGATAGACAATTTGTGGCAATGTACATGACAACGCCATATACATGGCGCATCCAATGGTTTATGAAAAAAAAAGATGAACAGGCTCTGTCCACCATTTCTACACTACTGCTATGCTCAAGACGCCATTTTTCTTTCCTTCTTTTTCCCGTATCATTAGTACTTCGTCCTTGACGCCCCATACGCATCCATGGTATATGTGAACAAACAACAATCAAAAAAGTGAACAGTGGTCCAAAAAGCACAAATTATACAAGACATCAACAGGTATATATCATTTTGTTCTCTCCTCCCCCATCAAATCTCCCCACAGCATTATCATCATCACCAACAACGCAGCTTCTTCCAAAAGCCACCCTGCCCACGGCCGACCTTGTCGCCACTCAGTATAGGGCCCCGAACACCAGGGCCGCGCTTCTCATCCTCTTCGCCCCCCGAGCCGGGCAAAGGCGTCAACGGCGCCGTCATGCCCCGCGCGCTCATCTCTGCGCTGTCTCCGCCCTCCTCTGCGAGCTTTCGGGCCTCAACCACGCGCTTCACGATGAGCGCAAATGTCTCCTCAATGTTGACTTCGTTACGGGCACTCGTCTCCATGAAGCCGCAGCCACGGCTGCGCGACCACTCGAGCCCCGTGGCTGCCGGCACCGTCCTGCTCTCCTGCAAATCGCACTTGTTACCCGCTACGATCTTGACGGGCTGGACGGTCCTGGAACCTGCACCGGAGCCGGTGTAGGCAGGGCTGATGCCGGCGATGCGGGCGCGCTCGGCGTTGTCGAGGCGCACCTCGGACTCCATGCTGATGAGCTCGTCAAAGTGCTGGAGGGCGTCGAGGGAGTCGCGCGAGGTGATGTCGTAGACCATGAGGAAGGCGTCTGCGCCGAGGTTGGATGACGCCCACATGCCGCGGTACTCCTCCTGGCCGGCCGTGTCAGTCAGGCACAGGTGGTAGGTGACACCGTCGATGACGCGCGTAACGCTGTAGTTGTCCTCGATTGTCGGGTCGTAGTCGGAGGTCCATGCTGAGCGGACGAGTCGCAGGGTGATGGAGGACTTGCCGCAGCCTCCATCGCCGCAGATGGTGATGGAGATGGGCACAGGGGCTTGATCTTGTGTTGTCATGATGGACAATGATGTGTGTGGTCTCTTTGCGCCAACAAAGAAAAAAGAAAGACGAGGGGCCTTTTTCTCCAACTAGACCAGTCTATATAGACGGTGTTTATCCTCGGCTCGAATATAGCAAGCACACTCTCAGGGTATTGAATTTGGGTGGGCTGGCTATAAGCAGATGCGTGTTGTGCCAGTATGCCGTGCAGCAAACAGGTCAGATGTTGGACTCGAGTTGCAGAAACTTGAAATAATACGCAGCAGCAAAGCGTTGAAAGACTCCGCTTACTCAACTCGCTCGCTTGCTCAAAACGGGTATAAAAAGCAAAAAAAGAAGAAATGAATGAATGAAAAAAAAACAAAAGCCCTCAGATAAGATCGGCAAGCGGTACCATTTGTAAGACACAATGGAGTGAAGCGAGAAGAAGAGAAGATTAAAAAAAAAAAGTTACTAGTAGTAGCAAAAGATACTTTGCGCCAACACGGGACAATGGGTGTGTATAGTATTACGCGACCACCAAGACCGCGTCCATGGATCCAGGCAAAAGAAGAGGCTCGTTGGCAGCAGCAAACAGCCAAAAAAAGAAAACAAGAACTGAAATAAAGGGCCACACCCACAGCCAACCAGCCTATCGCGGAATCGGACAACCTGGAGAGGACTGGGGGTGGCTGGAGACCTCGCCAATGCACTAAATAAATTGGCCGGCCGGCAGTAGCAGCAGTATGAGGATATTGAAGAAAATCGGCCGAGCAAACGGCTAGTAAGCAGGGCAAATTTGGTTTAAAGTGGAGGGCGGATGCGATGGAGGAGAGAGGAGGTAGGGATCACGAGCGCATTGGGCTTGTTGTGGAGGCGAAATTTCACGAGAGTGAGGTCGTGGAATTTGACCAGTCAGTCAGGGGAGAGGGGATGCGGGTGTATAGACAAATGGGCTGAGGGACCAGGATGGAAGTGATGATGCTAAAAAAAAAAGTGATATTCTTCTGGCGCAATGATGCGTAGTACAGCCAGTGGCCAGCTGAAGTCTGGGGTGGGCATCCAGGGGGTTTGATCGTGGCAAGAGAAGCCGAAGCCATCAATAGCCCTAGGCGGTAGTATCAAGAGCATACCGAGATAGGTCGTTCTCCAGATGAGAGAAAGCCAGCCTCCCACAGCAAAGACGTCGTCCTCTCTCTCCATCGTGCTCTTCTCTCTCGCAATCTCAATTTCTCCTCTCTTTGTCTCTTCTTCATATTAGAGAGCGGGACCTGCAGGAGGAGAGGAGCAGAGGGATGCAGTGCAGGACGCAATGCAGGCCAGGCCAGGGATCATCAACCACTGGATCCCAGCAGCCCGGGTGCAATTTCGCTCGTCGCCGATAGGACGGGCTTCATTAGGCCAAGTCCAGGCCTGCTATTAGCGAAGCCCCCGCTGCGTGCTGCGCGCGAACCTTAACTGGGTAGTCTAGTAGGGGGTCTGCAGTGGTGGGATATGAATCCAACCGCGATGATGAAATTCAGGGCGGCGGCACTGCCGTTGTGATGTGAGAGTCGAGAAAGGGTGGGCAGACACGGTGCAGAGGAATAAATGCCGGCACCCTATACTGTATGATGGACGTTTATCAAAGGACAGTGAGAGGGCTGCCGGGAATACACATCGGTACGTGTCTTGGGCTAGGAGAAAGAGTATTAATTATGGTGGTGTCGCGCTGGATATTCAGCTGCTGGCGGTGCAGTCTCGGACGATTGTGATTCCGACCTCCATGCAGGTGAACGTGATGTGATGCATGCACGTCGGCTGCATTATCAACCAAGGTACATGTATAGTACCCGCAGCCTGAGTCAACATGGCTGTGCACTTGGAGAAAAGCTTGTATTACAGTATGGCGTGGTGGGAAATCTGACTTTGCCACGTTTCTTGGCCAATGACGAGCCCAGGTTCATCATATAAATTCATTGCCAAGGGATGGCTGACTTGCTGTTTCGAAACGATAACAGCGATAGTGATGATGGCGACGATGCAATGCAGCGCGAGTTTCAACATCACATAGAGTACATGTACCTAGGTACACATGTAGGTTGCTCACGTACGGTACGGATAGTTTCTTACCCTATACTTACAGGTAGTTTGTATACGTGTTGCGATTTAAGAGTTTGATGGCTCCCAACACCGGAGTATGAGATGAAACAAAAGAAAATGCAAGACTATACATAGAAGTTATGGATTCAACGCAGCCCATTTCATGCTGGATTATTATCTCTATGCCTTGATATCGCTCCTGCTCACCAGCGAGCCATCACCAGCGGGTACCTAAAAGCAAGTTTAAAGATCCTAGTAGCGGCATGGCTTAGTCTATATGCTGGCCAGCCTGGTATATTCAAATGAGGAAGCATGTAAAATCACTATAACTGAGATCCGGGCCAAAGCAGGCTTCATTGACGTCGTTGTGAGAAATAATCATCATGATATCTATCGGCTTGTAAGCAGTCTCTCACTCCAAGGCTCCATATTATTATGGACGAGTAAACAAGGCTGCTACAGTTTCAAAGCGCTTTGTTTACCAGCAGGCTCATTCCCACGACACTACATACATGTGCTGTACCCATGCCATAAACCATCGACCCCTGGAAGATCACGGCCACCTGAAGCAAGCTGCTGGATATCTCCATGTGGCCATCCCCCGGTAAAACCCGCTTCTTGGCAGCCCGCCGACGAGGTGCGCACAGACTCGGAATCAGCCTCCAGCTCCAAGTTTAGGAAGTTGATCGACAGAGCCGCAGTTGGGGCTTGTGATGTGAAAGAAATGCCTTTATTTGTATACGAAGTGAGAGAGCTGCCAAATAACGGCAGTGGACTCTGTTGGGCGGCTAGAGCAGCTTCCAAGGGGTGACAGGACGGGAATCATGACGTGAGCTTCGACGTGTCACAACGCCAATGGTATCACAAGATTATTCAATTCTTTTGTCGACATTTGCTTTGTTGGCGTGATGCAGCCTTCACTGACCCTGGCGTCAATTATGGGAGCAATACCGCAATACCGCATTCCCTCGAAAAGCTGGACTGTGGGTCTTTCTTTATAAGGTAATTCCCTAGCTATTCTTGGTAATCTCTTGACTGATTATAGCAATAGTGGAATGATTTTCATCAGAATGCATAGTCTAATATTTCGAGGAAATACAGTATTATTGGTTGCCTGCTTGAGGCTGAAAAGGGCTCCGGATGGGTAGCCTTGCATCTTGAGTGGTAGTAATAGGTAGTCCATAACGCCCCGGATTCGGAGAAAATACTTGGTGGAACCCACTCTGATGACACTTCAAGCCAGCCGTGTCAAAGACTACCATTGTCTTTGCTCGGATTGACCCACTATTAGCATGGAATCTCAATGCTTTCACATCGGAGCATCGCTGTCATAAACCGTTGAATAGTGCTAAGTTGTTAGTGCTGTTTAACCGTAAGAGCCATGAATCACAATTCATCCGCACAGCCAAGAGTCCACAGCCCCGACAGGCCGAAGTGAGAGAGTGAGAGGGAAAACGACAGAAGGCCGATTAATGGCGCAATTTGACAATCTGTCGCTCAGCCAAACTTTCTATGGCGCGCCTCATATTGCCCGGGGGCGCCGTGTATTTGGCAATCAACGCGGCAAAGACTCGGTTGACTATTTTTTCCCCTTCTTAGTGCTTAAAAAAACAGTTTTTTGCAAACACGCTCGACCGAGGTTCGAGGTTCTGTGTGTTGTTCTGTAAACTTCTGGAATTTGTGTCGCTGTCTTTCCTCCTTGACTAAAATTTTATCATCCCACTTGTCAGCAAGACGAAGTGAGCGAAATTAAAACAAAAAGAGCGACACTTTTCCCTCCACTTAGTCTAGTTCTATTTCTGAGACATCTCTTTTTGAAAATCTAGCTTTTTACCCCCTCCTTTTGGCTTTATAGATTGCCCGTCATGCCTGCAATTGGCAACGGTTTCGTTGCTAACGGTAAACCTAGCTCCCAGCTGAACAGAGCTGCGGAAACTGCCGATGTACGTGATCAGTCTTTGACCCCTTCCTCACTCAATTGCTATTGCCGTAAACTAAGTTGTTTTATAGCTCTTAGAATCTGTTCAGCAGCTCATCATTCCTTTTATTAAAGCTGCCGATGATGCCGCTGCTCACAGAGCCTCAGGAAATCTGGGATTGAATGCCGATGGCGAACCTCAAAATGTCTTAATCAACTCAAAAAAGCCCTCTGAGCTGGTCGCCAAGTTAAAGTTTCTTCTCCCGGAGGAGGGCCTGGGTAAAGATGGCCTCCTTCAGAGTATTGAAAAGCTGCTCAAGTATAGCGTCAATACATGGGACCAAGGTTTCATGGACAAACTGTACGCAAGTACTACACCGGTAAGCACTCTTATATACAAGGTGGTTATGAGCGGCAAGTTTAACTAACAACTATGTAGGTGGGAGTCATTGCAGATCTCATCCTGTCCGTTTTAAACACCAATGTGAGAATCCACTGCTCTGTATCTCGATTTCCCATCTAACAATCCACAAGGTGCATGTTTACCACGTCTCACCAGCCTTGACTGTTATCGAAAAGACGACCACCAAAGCGTTTGCTAATCTGTTCAACTTTGATGGGCCATATGCTGGCGGTATATCATGTCCTGGTGGCAGTGGATCAAACCTCACATCTCTTATTGTAGCTCGAAACACGCTGTATCCGGAAACCAAAACAAAAGGAAACGGCAAGCATGACTTTGTCGTCTTTACAAGCGCACACGGTCACTACTCTGTAGAGAAGGCCGCAATGATTACCGGTCTGGGCTCGTCTGCTGTATGGGCAGTACCTGTGGATAACGAGGGTAGCATGAGGCCACAAGCCCTCCGAGAACTGGTTTTGCTTGCCAAGAAGCAAGGAAAGACGCCATTCTACGTCAACTCAACAGCCGGTACTACAGTAATGGGCTCCTTCGACCCCTTTGAAGAGATTTCCAAGATTTGCAAGGAGTTTGGCATGTGGCTGCATATCGACGCAAGCTGGGGAGGCAGCGTCATCTTCTCAAAGGCACAGAGCTGGAAGATGAAGGGTTCGCATCTGGCCGATTCATTAACTGTCAACCCGCACAAGATGCTCAACGCCCCATGCACCTGCTCGCTGCTTTTGGGCCCGGACATGCGTGTTTTCCAGCGCGCAAACAGCACTGCCGCCGGATACCTCTTCCACCGTGGCGACGACGAGGAAGTCTGGGATCTGGCTGATTTGTCTCTGCAATGCGGTCGCCGCGGAGACGCTTTGAAGGTTGCTTTGGCCTGGCTTTACTACGGTGCCAATGGATTCGAGCGCCAAATCGACCACGCATTCGATATGGCAAGCTATCTGTATCGACTCCTGGAGGAGAGCGGCGACTTCGTTATGGTTTCATCATACCCCCCGCCGTGCCTCCAGGTCTGCTTCTACTCAGCTCCCGGAGGCAAATTACCTTCTGATAAGAATGCGAATACCTCAAGAACACAGAGAATTGCGCAGATGCTCGTTGGCAGAGGATTTATGGTCGACTACGCTCCCGGCGACAAGGGTAGCTTCTTGCGCGTCGTGGTCAATGTCCAGACTTTGGAGGGGACTGTTGAGGGTATCGTAAAGGCCATGGTCGAGTTGGGCCAAGAGATATCCTTGTGAGATGAGTGTGGAAACGTTTGATACCTACCAAGCATAGATGGCATTTGGCAAACAAATATTCCCTATCCGGTGGTCTGTTATTAGTTTCTGTATACTAAATTCAACTTTGGCAGTGTAATATAGAATAGACAACTCAGTATAGAATTTTTACAGGCACTTGGATTATTTCTTCACTTTTATCGCTTTACCATGTTTTTATTATGGTATCAATATGCAGTGACTCTGTTGTTGTTGGGCTCAGGTATTGATTCGCCAATGCGCTTCCCCACAGGTGCATTTGCGACTAGAGGTAGAGGTACCTACAATGCACGCTAGCCGCGATAAGATCTTATCGGTGGTAATCTTCACTCCAGAAAAAAAAAAGTTCCAAGAGCCCATCTTTGCTTACTCTAAACGCCAGTCCACTCAATCATCCAGAACACAATGCCGAAGCCGAGAACAAAACGAGGAGGTGATCGCGAGAAGCGAAAGAGACACGAAGATGCGGAAGGAAATTTCGACGCAGAAGCGAAGCGCCCGCGCCGAGATGAAGAATACAACGGCAACGAATATAACGAGTACAACAACGGCAACGAGTACGAAAATGGCGATCAGGAATTCTCACATCACCAGAGCGGTCCCGGCGAAAGGGAATTCTTTGGCATGCTTGCCGATGATGAGCAGGAATACTTTAGACGTGCCGACGAGATGCTGGAGCTGAACCAATTCCCAACCCCCGAGGAGCGAGACATGTTTCTGCAGAGCGTCTATCGCGAAGCAAAAGGCAAAGAGTGCAAGCTCGCCAGCAGCCAGTCTTGCTCCCGTCTAATGGAGCGCCTGATACAGCTCGCCGATACGGCCCAGAAGAAACAGTTGTTCGAAGCATTCGGTGGCCACTTTTTGTCGCTTGTGCAGCATCGCTTTGCTAGTCACTGCTGCGAGGCGCTCTTCCTTCGCTCTGCTGGCGTTGTCACACAGGAGCTGGCTGGATTTGAAGAATTCGTGATGGACACCAAGGGAGCGGATGTTGACGAGCAACAGCCGGCAGCATCCATGGAGCGTCTTTTCTTGGCTACGCTGGACGAGCTGGAGGGAAGCTTGGGCTACCTCATCACCGACCGATTCGCTTCACACACGCTGCGAGTGCTGCTTCTGGTGCTGTCTGGAATGCCTTTGGAGGAACAGTCGTCGCGTACTCTATTGAAGAGCAAGAGAAAGGAGAAAATTACCGTCAGTGGATCATCGGCGGCAGATGCGCAGAATCATGGCAAACGGGCTGTACCGGCATCTTTTACCATGGCAGCCAACAAGATCATGCAAGACGCCGTCGCCGGAATGGATGCCACAGGGATTCAAGTCTTGGCCAAGCACCCCATCGGTAACCCGATTCTTCAGCTCATCCTGGAACTCGACTTGACGTTCAACAAGGGGGAGGCTAAGGGCGAGAAAGAGAAGACAGAAGAGGCTTCCTCGCCTTCCCTTCTCCAGCAGCTTCTCCCTGGGGCTCCCAAATCACTGTCTGATGGTTCTTCTGCCGCTTCCGAGTTTATCAATGGCATGATTTACGACCAGATTGGTTCACGACTTGTCGAAACACTCATCACTCATGCTCCAGGAAAGATTTTCAAGGCTCTCAACCAAAATATATTCCTACCCAGAATACAAGGCTATGTGCGAAACGACATCTCTTGTTATCCTGCCATCCGAGTACTCAAACGACTGGGCAAGGATGATCTTGCCAAGGCTGTCGATCAGATTGTACCCACCGTGCCCCAACTAGTCTCCAAATCCAGATACAATGTCATAGCAGCCCTGTTTGAGCGATGCGCAGCCAGACAAATCAATGATGAAATTAGAAAGCTGATGAAAGGACTCAAGGAAGGATGTGGCAAGCAGCCTGCGGACCTGGTAACGACTCTTTGCTCTCTTTCGGCCAACGAAGAGGAAGACAAGAAGAAGAAGAAAGATGTACAGCAGTTAAGCAAGAACGAATATGCTATTCAATCTCACGGAGCAAACCTCCTTACTACCCTGCTGTCAATCTCTGGCCCCTCTAAGGGTGTTCAGGAATCTATCCTCGCCTTGCCATCCGATCTTGTCGTTCGCCTCGCCACCACTTCCCTACCTACCGTTACCGTCCTCACCACCGCCATCGCAACACCCTCTACCAACTCTCACTTCCAAAAGGGCCTTGTCAACACACTGCTGCCACACATTCCAGAGCTAGCTACAAACCAGTATGGTCACAATCTCATCAACGCCATTGCCGAGATCCCTAGCAAGGGCAAGGACTGGAGCATACCCCATCATATCAAAGATAAGATCATGACCTCACTAGGCGCACACGAATCCCAGCTGAGAGAATCATGGATGGGAAGAAGCGTTTGGCGGACATGGAAGGGAGACATGTGGAAGACACGGCGCTTTGATTGGAAGAACTGGATGAAGGAGCTTGACGAGATCAAGGCTCCGGCCGCTGCTGCCCCTAAGAACAAGGGAGAACCAAAGGCCAATGGAGAACCAAAGGCAACTAAGGATACCGAGGTGGCCGATGAGGAACAGGATAAGATGGAGGAAGATGGAGAGAAGAAAGATGTAGAGGTTGATGAGAGAAGGGAAGAGGAAGAGGAAGAAGATACGGAGAAGAAAGCCAAGAAGGAGAAGAAAGAGAGGAAGGAAAAGAAAGACAGGAAGGAGAAAAAAGAAAAGAAGGAGAAAAAGGAGAAGAAAGAGAAAAAGGCTGACGGAGTAGGAGAGGAGAAGGAAAAGAAGAGGAAGAAGTCTAAGAGTGAAGATGTGGAGATGGCTGATGCTGAGGAGTAAAGATACCGCTCTCGTAATCTGGAGATCCAAACGTTTGGGCAAAAGGGGAGACGAAAGATAAACTGCTCAACAAGGGCTTTGCATATATCACTCGCATGTAATAGAGTCTATTTTTAGGAGAACTGTGTATATACCAAAAAAGTTATTCCATAGGTATCTAAAAGCCGGAAGCTGGTTAATGTTACAAAGCCAGGATTCTCCCGTCCGCAAATATAATATTTCCACGTCAAAGCCCCGTAGCACTAAGGAATGGCCGCTCCCCCCTATTCTCTCTTCTTTCCCCGTTTTGCATGGTCATTGTTGCTGTTGCTGCTTCTACTCGTGTTTTTGGTTCATTTTATGAGCCTTCCTTTAAAGTCCCTGCCGGCTGGCAAACAATCTGCTTAGTTCCCGCCTAATAATAACATTGCAAGGGGGCCTGCCCCCTTTGTCGGTACAAACGCCCATTAACCGGCTTAACCAGCTGGCTGGTAGAGTTGCAAAACTGATTGGAAAGTGAGTCTCTACCCGCATTGCGGAATCGCGCATTCTTTCAGGGCACAGTATTCGGGAGTGAGGCGGCATTATCATGTCGTTTGCAAGCTGCTTCACTCCCGAATACACACAATTTCACGAGCGTGTAGAGACATTTATATATCAGTTTGGTGAAGCACGTCTCTTGAGCGTGTAACTATTTTCTAAAATACTATTCTGTTTCTATCATTGTAATTCTTTTTCTCTTTGGTCGTCTTCGCCCTTAACCCATACCTAATATTCACTTCAAACATCTGTTACTCTTCATCAAACACACACCCAACAAAATGCCCCGATCCGGGTACGATCTGACTGGAGCTGCTCAAGGTTCGCCAGCTTCTGAAGCCGCGGCTCGAGCTAGGCAAAGGGCTGTTACTGCAAGCTGCACTCCTCGTGCTGGCACTCCTATCAACCCATCCTGCCAAGATGAAGATGACCAGGAGACCACTCCACGAGCATCTCGAGTCGGTGTCTTTTCTGGGGCAGCTCCTGTTAACTTTCATCCGAGCTTCCAGATGGGCTTTATTCCGCAGCGCTTGGCCGCACCTGAGCTGTACCAGAACCCTTTGAACATGAGTTCAGCTCGGAACGCCTCGCAACCATTGATGATGTCTGTTAACCCTCAATACAACCATGGTATCTCGCTTGAGGCGCAATCGGCCAACTTTTTGGGATCTGCAACTCTTGTTTCCACTAGCCAAGGTATTGGATTCACCAGCTACCAAACACCATTAGGAGCTTCCAACCGTCAACCAATGAACTCTGGAGCCGCCAACTCCAGAGCAGAGCAGCATCTCTATCAAAGAAGTGGTGGTAGGCCCCATGCTATGCCCGCCAGCCAGCATGGTTTTCCAACCAGCCACAACACCAATCCGAATCCCCAGTCGCCTTTTTATAGCCGCCACAGTCAAACGGGCACAGGACCATGCGACACTGTCGATGAAGACGCTAAGATGGCCGATGTCGATGACGAGCGTTACAGGTGAATTGTTTGTTTGACCTTGCTCATTTCAAATGTGTGTAATTATTCGCGTGTATGTAATCGATGACGGGAGTGGCTAACGGTTTGAAAGTACGAGCTGCCGATGGAATCGTGAGACGCCATCAGTCGAACAACGACTGCATCTTGCCAAAGAAACGTTAGTAACAGCAATCTGGATTAGAAGCAGTACCAAGATCTAACCTTGAATAGGAATGCAGGAAGACCATAGAAAAGAATGATTTCAGAAATCGAAGGAAGAAATACACATGGAGTTTGAAGTTTCGATTTATTTAATTATCTGTCTTTCTTTCAGGTAGAAATGGAGTTGGTAGATTTGTAAAAAATTGACTCAGGGGAGGTTTTATGCTTGCAAAAGGAACGTCTGTGTTCCCTTAATTTGGTGCCTGACAAATTTATGCCTGAGGTGTTCCACCAATGTCCGTGCCATGCTCCAAGGGTTTCATCCAGAAGTGAAAGAAGCAACATTAATGCAATAGAAAGTGCGTTCAAAAAGCATCGCTTGTGATTGCCCAGTATATGTATGTGCTAATCAGCTGGTATCGGGTAGTTTGCAGCTTGCGGAAACCAATTTTGATCACCAATACATGAATGTGTGTAACCTTGCTTAGGAGTACTGCTTAATGTGGCCCCTTTTATACTCCAAATGAATGGTGATGGCTGCAATTTTGAAGAATTACTATATATGCATGTATATATGTACTCGTGTATTTGATTTATTTGTTCCAAGTTCGAATTTAGGTGTGGCCAGTGAATGGACATTCTCCTCCCCTGAACATTGTCCCATCGTTTACCACCATTTTCAGCAGACTAGTACATGGTAACAGATTGCTGCGGCTTTGGCCGAAGTACAATACCCCTTTGGGAGTTCTCTGCCGGCAAGCCCCTATTTCTGAAGAAATTCGCACAAAGATTCACAACACCTTTTGTTTCCGCCTTTAAGAGCCAAGTGCATGGGCCTCAGCTTCGCTTCACAAATGCGAACTGCTGGCTTACTCAAAGCAGTCGGTAAGAACTAGAATAGCGCAAGCCCCAAGACAGGCTGTTTAGCAAATAGTAGCACAGAGTGTATGTCGGTTCTCTTTAGATAATCCACGTGGAGTGCTAGCGATACAGATTGATAACTGTGCACATTCCAACTCGCGTGTTCTTCTCGTCTGCCCGACTTTGCTTGAATTGTAAGTTTGATATTTTAGCCGATCCACCAAGTTGGTAACGATGAGCTCATTCATCTATGCCCACTCTCGGCATTTGTGCCATTAATGTTGTTGCCTTGTCTGAGTATATCGTCCGGCCTCGTCCACTCCACGTCTTCTTATTATTCCCATTCTCCACCTCACCAGCGTGGAGACCGTCCGTTGCGTTGGTGCAGTCCCCCGTTACCCATTTTCCCACTTCTTTCCACATAATATGGGCCGGATGATTCGGCCGTTGCCTAGTAGGCAGAAACTTACATTGAGTACGTATTCGCCCACCGGAGTTTTCTCTCCATCGACTGCATCATCATAACATTTACAATGGGCTGATCGGTTAAAAACTATTGGAAAATGGATTCTTTTTTTTACCGACGACTCATACTTGAGAATCTCGATGCCATAGGGCAGTTTACATGGTGATAGGAACTCTCCCCGTAAGGCATTGTTAATGCGGGCAAAGACTCTGCCGCCGTAACCGCTTTGCCATTTCTCAAGAGGTAAAACACCAAACGAGGTCTCGGAGATTACGCATATCGACATCGTCAGTCTGCTATCTTGAGCATCTCGTAAAGGCACCCATAAGACCTCCTCTGAGAGGCCTCGGTTTGAAAGCAGACTGTCCTCTTTCGCATATCGGGTATTTGACCAGCTTCATCTTTTACCTGCAGCTTGTCTGCTTTTCAGTCACGCGTACTCTGCTTATGGTTATTATCGCCGTCTCTGCATTTAAAGTATGCTGAAATATGTACTCCCCCGCTCGCCCACATAAAGCCAAGAAATGAAATGACTCAAATGCAGTCTTATTTTATGATACTTCACAAATGATGAGATGTTTTCCTTTATGATGACGAGATAAATCAAAAAAATAATAATACAACCGTAGCACCGGTTCGGAGGATAAACGGTACATTGCTCGTGTAAGCCAGCATCTGGGCAGGTAAACACCAAGATCGTGTCACCTCCGGCTTATTCCGTACAAGTGGTGTCATTATTTTGCCAGAGTGTACTCCAAATGACTAGCCAGGCTGAAGGTTAAAGCGCCAAATTGCATGTCACTGGCAAAGAGCCGCGAGGAACGGGTAGTAATATGTTCTAGACTTCTAGTATGGCCGCTGAATGACAAGTGTCGAAAATGTCGGCACCATTTCCGAAAAAGAACGGCAAATACAACAAAACAGGCTTTTCAAATGCTTGCAGAGTTTTTTCTTTTTTCTCACCCGCCATTCTTGGCGCTTAGCAAGGCGAAGAAGATAGGGCTGTGGTTTGCAAGTAGATTCGTATTAGCTTGCACAGCTGAACGATTGCAAATCGCTTGTTTTTAATTTATTATTTGCATGAACAGATTCAAATTCTGATCTGCAACACTCACAGACATAATTCAGGAAGATTAAAGCTTGATCAGCTGAAATCCTTGAGGTTATGCCCAGCCACCGCTTTTTCGTAGCCAGGAGAGCTGCTGGATAGCTAGCAATAGTATTGTTATTAATCCAATTGAAAAAAATAATAAGATCTGAGCAGCTACATTGAAAATAAAAAAAAAAATCATTTGAGTTTGATTTTGTTTCTTGTCCTTTTAATTTACTCAATCGCAAAATTGCCTGGAGATGAAGAGGCAGAACTGCTCTCTATTCAGGGAGGTCGACTTACAGCTTGGGTCGACGTGGAGGTGAGTGAACAAGAGAGAAAGCATCGCCAGTACGTGCTCAGGCCATTTTCACGACGCCCTCATTTGTTTTTTTTTTCTTTTTCTTTTTTGTGTTTATTCTAAACACCGCCGATATCGTCCGGCGATCGGATCAGAATGACGCTTGAATTACTCCAACACACATGCTTGAAGCTTCTGGAACGGTCGTCGCACAACTGGACAGACTCGGCAGATGCGCGTGCAGATTCGCTGCTCGGCAGGCCCCCTCTGACGCAAGCCCGCAATCACCCAGTTCCTGAGCAGTGACGTGCGTCTGGGGTGAGGTCTCAGGCTTATCGCGTTCAAGTCTAGCACGCGGATAGCGAGCAGGGGTGCTGTGGCTAGGTCCTGAGGAGGGGCTGTTAAGAGGCGCTTGTACCGCCAAGTACCGCCAGTTTAGGGGAGGTTTGGCTCAGCACGGGATGAGGGGCGGAGCGAAAGCTCCGTGGGCGTTACTGGCTTTGCTCATTGTTGGCGGCTGGTGGCAGCGTTACTTGGCTTTGGCTTTGCTTTGTTATCTTTGCGGATATCAGCGGTCGCCATTTGGGAGACTCGGATAGATTGAATCTGAAATTCCGATTGTGGCAGAAATCTTAAATCGTCTCTGGACATGGAGACAGCGCCAGGAGATGTAGCCTGGAGATGTCTTTACAAGAAATGTCATGTATTGGACAACAAAGTTGGACATCGCACTGCAATAGCGATGTGGGGGTAGTGTTTACAGTAGCTGCAAGCTGAAGCGGGCAGCCAGCCAGGGAGCAGGGGAACCTGCCTTCTCCATACAGCGGCCAGCCCCCAGCACGAGGGCATGCAGAGCAACGTGAGGCCGCGTCTGCGATACCTCGCCGCTGTTTATACAAAGCCGTCTGTGGCTTTCGTTACGTATCGCCCTTGGCCAAGACTAAAAAAGCATTGCCAGATAGGGCAATGAACGACAGCGGGCGCCACACCAAGCTACCTCGCTGGTACTTGCGCCTCAGTCTCCCACTAACTGCTTCTTGCCATCGAGATCGATCGCCTTACCAAGAATCCGATTGCCCAAACTTGGAGCTGCACAGATCGAATCGGGAGCTTGTGTTAGCCTCGAAATCCAGAGCATGGCGGTTCTCAGGAGCTCCGGGGGTTGGCACATATAAACGCGGCGAGGCTCCAATCCCCTCTTCCGCGCTCGTCCATTCTGGTCAACCACTGCTGACTTACATCGATAATCGATAATCGCTATTATCTCTGCCTCGATAATAGCAACTACCTATTGCTTAATTACACCTCGCTGACGCTGGTGACGAATTCATCTCACCAGTCACACTGCCTGCCGATCTATCCAGCGTTTGTCCCTACTGGCTCCCTCGTGATGGCTCGGCAGTCAGTCACCACCAAGCCAAAAGGCACCACTAAGCCAAGACACACCAAGTCGAGAGACTCTGTATCTGTAAACGGCACCAGCAAGAAGGACAAGAAGGAGGTACGTGTTTTTCACTTTCAAAAACCAGTATGACTTCGAAAATTAATTCTTTTGCTCGTGCAGAAAAAGCTTCCTCGTCTGGAATTCACAGAGCGTGCGCTGGTTGCCGCCTCGCGCCGGGATGATCGCACGCTGGAGCTTCGAATAGAGTCCGCTTACAAGGCGAGTGCCATCCACAAGGCACGTACCGGAAAGGGATTCTTCGTCTCAGAGGCCGGAGTGCTCAACAAGGAAATGTACGAAGAGGATGCGCTTTTGCCCAGATTCACAGCCATGGGCCTAAGCGCGCCACCGGGATTTGTTGTTGATCCTAACACGGTGAGAGATCTGCTGGCAGAGTCTGACCGGAGTTGGCGCGAAAACGACGTCAACAAGATGTTTGCTCAAATGTTTCCACATGCCGACGAGCACGCTCGCAGATTCTCTCAGCAATCCTCTCCTCTCCAGCCATACTCTCCCCCCGAATTCTCTCCTTCTTCTATACCTTCGACCATGTCTCCCACCTCTCCGCCTCCGGCATTTGAATCTCCTGCCTCCATGCAAATGCCTCAGCATTCTCCTCAGTTCCCACATTGGGATTCCAACAACCTGGATTTCGCAATGCCACAGGCGCAGGCACAGGCGCAGGCGCCAACGGATCTTTTCCCGCCCCTCTTCGATTTCTCATCTTCCTCTGCGAGCGATCAGTCCATGTCTTCAATGTCAACTCCCTCTTTTGGCGGCTCTCCCATTCCAGAGTTTTTGCACATCGATCCAGCTCAGACGCAGCACGAGATGCTCCACCAAGATCTGTTTCCCGTAGGAGACTCGGCCCTGTTTTGGGAATAGGAGCAAAACTCAAGCGTCAAGTGTATTTAGCGAATGTTTATCTTGAGGAGTTTTTTTGGTATAAGTGGAGTTGTCGGTTTACATGAGCACTCAGTGTATAGGTGGAGTTTTGGTTACTATGTGCTAGAGTTGAATAGCAGATCATACCTGATGTAAGCTGGTGCTTTCAGGCTAGATCGCTGTATTATAGTAGTTAGACATGTGGCTATTATAATGATAATGAAGCTGAACGCCCAGTTGAAAGATTGCCATGATTATTTCACAACTGAGATATCTATGTGACAAGTCACATATTCTGGCACAATATTGTAGCATCATATTGGGTGGTGTCGCCGCCCGAGCAAGCCCTTGAAATGCCACCCATCGATGCTTATATTGTGGAGGCAGGTCCGACATCGATCTCATCATTCGTGCTATGACAATGGATGAAACCTAATCGCGCTTCCACATGAGCTATTTCAATGAGAGCAGATTATGTAAGACGCTTTGAGACGGGACTGATCTCACATCACATCACCCGTCTCTTTTGAGTCAGCTCAGCTCTTTCTCAACGCTTCACATGTCGCCACGCGCCACTCAGGCTACTGCGGCACCCAGGAAAGTTTAAAAAAAACTCCGATTGCGCCTCCATGGCATATCTGTTCCCAAATGAAGTTGCCCTGCTCTGCCTGCTAAATGCCACATGCTAGTAATAGTACTAGTGTTTGCAGGAAACAATTAAACAAAACAAGGTGGCTCATCGCTTGTGGCTAGTTGGCAGAAACACGAGGCCGAGGCCATGGCTGCGATCGCCGAACCAGAGGCTTGACCATGTGCGCCCATGGTTGGCCTCACAGATCTTCCGCCTTGGCATGGCCATGCGCGCAGTGTCGTCTTAGCCTGAGATGATTTTGCATGGTGGCTATGGCGGCATGTAGAGTGTGTGAAACATTGAGAAAAAGAGACAAAAACATGATATATTTATATGTGAATGGTGCAAACGCAACGAGGGAACGAGACATCTCTAGATTCTTCCAGTAGCATCCACACTGAGGCGGCATGCGGCTTGGCGGCGCTCTAGAGTGGCTGCCGCCACATTTGGAATCCCTGTCCTTAGCCTCTGGCAAGCAAGCGGGAAACAAAAAAAATAAGGGACTGAAGGGAATCTTGCAACCATACCCAAGCATCAACTCTATTGTTACTGTAAGCACAAAGTAAAGCGGCAAGAGCCGGTGTAATAATAGCCCATGTCTCAAACATAGTACTAATTATTATATGGCTATCATTTAAGCTAAGATTATGTAACACTTATGTAGAGCTACTGTGTAAGAGCTCGAGAGTCTCGTTATCAAACTAAAGTCTTGCAAATAAATTTACCACTTGTACAAGGTCTCATATAAAAATCTGCCTTGTTCAATACTATTTTCGTTTAAAGAATGGCAACGAGATGTAATTGCATAGGAGTTAGTATCATGCCTTAAACTAGTTGCAACTTTGCCTCCAACCATCTCAGATATTATGTAAAACTATTCCAGCTTAAGACATGTGTTATCTAGATGTTTCGGTGCTTCTGATGTAGTATGCTGCAAGGGATCTTTGGGTATTACGCATGTCTTGGTGTTGACTTAGGTTATGCTGTTAGTATTATTGCTTACAGTAATACTCCAGACAAGGAGCATGTTAGCAACATAGATACGATCAATCCATCATCAGCCTTTAATCGAAAGTGAAACCATCAAGTGAATGTCATACAAATTGTATCACTATCCTGAAAAAGACTTCTCAAAGACCAAACTCTCGAGTTATCTTTGTTTGTCAACCCATCATCTCACATACTCACCATGTCTTTTAATGCCATGTCTGTTGATGAAGCAAAAGTCCCTGGATTTATGCTAGCTGGAAACAAGTCGATCGGTATATTCAACTCTGTGATGCTGGCTGAAGAAGAAGCTCTTAATGTTCCTCTCACTGAAAACAATCCCGTTGGCGGGGATGAATTTGGACAGCCCTTCTGTATCCGCAATCCCAATAACCCTGCCAAGTAAATAGAGTTTTGGACCTCCGAAGATCAATTAGTCGCTGTCAAGATTAGCTGGCATTTCAGCGAAACGACTGAGACTTATGGGGATGCCTCCAAAGCCACTCAGTCAAAGCTGCTAAGCTTAAAAGACGATGAAAAAGTGGAATATGCTTCCATCTGGGTGACAAAAGCAGGGAATGCTGTTGCTTATATTGAGCTTCAGACAGACGGGGATTCAACGCGTTAGCGCTGGGATCAAGCCCGCCGATGTAGGCCCGGCAGAAGAAGGTATCGGCAACGGTCGTTTATTAGCTTTGGCTGGTACTGTGGAGGGAGAATTAAACTCTCTAAGCTTCTTATTACGTCAAGTCAAGTAGAAAGACGAATAACCGTTGGCGATCTCAAATTTCTCACTCCACCATCAGTCGGAGACATCAAGTCCGCCGTGGCGATTCAACAGGACTGTTGGAATAAATCTAATGGGCCAATGGAACGGGGATTTAACCAATATAAGCCATACACGTCCACTCAGGAGTGGAGCAAGAGTCACTCAGAACAGTTTGATGCGAGGATCTCTATATCAAGAGGCTTCTTGGGAATTGAGGTCGGGGCCGACACTAGATGGTCAGTGATTGATACAACAACACATGGAAGGTCCTGGTGTGACACTGTAGAATTTACTTGGGAGGTGAGTGGGACATTGCAGCCAGGTGAAGGCGTCAAGGACACTACATATGCAGTTCAAGGGGACTGCGCTTTAACCTACAGTTATAAGCTAACTGAGTCTATCTGGATGGATGGAGCAAAAATGTCGTTTCCATGGCATACTCTCTTTGGCTACGAGATATTCACAATCCTTATGTACCTACCTTTATAGACAAGGCGCTGCACTCCTTGGAGGCCCTCTAGCTTTTTGAGCATGAGGTATGTGTTAAGGGTTATCCTCCAAAATGGTAACACGGGGCTCTATTTCTGGTGGTACAAGGAACAAGGGTGCTGTAACGGCCGATCCTTTTATAGCAATTATAGAATGGAGCTTGGCGCCTAGTCGATGATAGCATAGAAGATATGATGTTTGTAATATACTAGTTGATACAGAGGTGAGTTAATAATTTCGCTTGCTTAATTTTAATACTGTAGATGAAGTAAGCCTGAGTGTATATAATTGCACCGTATCCGTCACACTTACACCTTGCAACAGCAGTCTTTTTTACACAGTGTACGTTTGCCATAGAATGGCGAGGCAGACACTCGTTTTATTCGGACCTGCATACGCGTCAAATTTATCTAAACTATTTTTGTTTCTGTGAAGAAAACTTAAAAACTAATGGAGAGGATGGATAAACAGAAAGCAGGTCAGGGTGAAATGGGGCTGAAGTATCCTACCTATATTTTGCCTTTTCGTTTACCAGGGTACGTACCCATTCTCGCCATCTTCCACAAGCAGCTGATGTAGACTCTATCTCATTACAGAATATACTGCTAATGGATGCTGAGCCTGGACCAGGCAGTGCGTGCGTACTACTAATAGTTATTTGCATCAGCAGGCGGCGGCTCGTGGCATGTGGCCAGTCGGGAGAAACACGGGGTCCAGGCCACGGCTATCGCCAGAGCCAGAGCCTTGGCCATGTGCGCCGATGATTGGCCTCACGGATCTTCCGCCTCGGCACGCATGCACGCAGGGTCGTCTTAGCCCGAGATTATGATTTTTTGCTAGCGATTATGGCCGATACAGTGCACGCCAGACTATGGTACTGCGAGGAGGCAGAGAAGAATGTATAATATCGGAGTGTAAACACCATCATCATATCGAACGACGGAGAGCGAATCTGGCATCGTAGCATCAAATCTGATATCCCCCTCCGCACTCACCGGCAGTTCCATCTGTTCGCCTCCCAAAAGTCGCCCCGGCACTGAGGCGCATGCAGCTTGGCGGCAAACTTGAGTGGTTGCCGCCGCGCCGGGAATCCCTGTCCCTGGCCTCTGGGGACCCTCTGGGGCCCTCTGGGGCCCTCTGGAGCCCTTTGGCTACCCCTCTGAAACGCCACAGCTCGGCCGGCTCCAGGACTATTTTTTCCCATTTTGCTGGGGCGTCGCTTGCAATGTGAACCGCTTTTGCTCCTCTCACCTGCGTTTTTCCAACAAGGCCCGCGACTCTGCGGTCAGAGGCAGACAAGCACTTTATCTGCCTTTTTCTTTTTTTCCCCCCCCTCAACACGCCTCTCACGGCCGTTGACCTCTGCAGCGTTTGTTTTTGCCGGCGGCATCATCCCCCCCTTTGATTTGGCAAAAGGCAGTGCATATCGATTTGCAGAGGCCCCCTCCATCCCGCGATATCCTTCAGCCTATTCTCAACTCAGGGCACACAATGTCGTCATCAGCACCCCCAACCGTTACGACGCCGGACGAACCCCAAAACGAGGGCTCCAAGCTGCGGACGTTCCTGGGCATCTTGAAAAAGTATGAGATATCCTCTTGCGCCCCTTTGATCGATGCAAACCCTCTTGGTCTCGGGGCAGCATAAACGATGCTATTATACCGAGTGCCGTCTCGCGAAATCGGCGGTAAAGCCTAGTGGGGCTTTGGAGTCTCGACACGCAGCGCCGCCTCAACGAAAGACGGTCGATCTGCTATGCGAATTGGCTCTAATCGGATGCAAACGTTGGTTTCTGCGTCAGAAAACATGCTAATAACGGTTATTGTGGAATTAGATTCATCGGCGTCACTGATCTCGCCAGCGTTCGATTCTCGCTCCCCTCCCAGCTGCTCGAGCCCACGCCGAATCTCGAATACTGGACTTACCTCGATGCACCCAACGCATTCGTCGCCATCGGCACTTCTGATGAGCCCCTCGATCGAATGCTTGAAGTGGTTCGCTTTTGGCTTACAAAGGATCTCAAATATGCAAAGGGGAAGCCCTGCAAGCCATATAACTCGTGTCTCGGCGAGTTCTTCCGGGTGAGTCCAGCCCCACTACCGGGTGTTGAATGTTGCATCCGACATCCATCTATAACTTCAGTAGACGACGTTGTGCTGACCTCGAAATTTCCTTTAGTGTAACTGGGAGACAGAAGATAATGCCCCCAGGATAAGTACCGTCGATCTTCAGACCCCCGGCTCGAGCTCGAGCTCGATCAAGGGAGCCGCTGCCGCCTTGAAGGCGGCTGCCAAGAGCGAGAAGAGCTCCTCGTCGGTGTCTCTTACAGTCCCTCAACATGGCACTCCTTCTGACGAGGCTACCCCGCTCGTCCGAATCTCATACCTCACTGAACAAACTTCACATCACCCTCCTGTCAGCGCCTTCCATGTTGCCTGTCCTGAGAAGGGCATCTCGGCCCGGGGCTTTGATCAGATCACTGCCAAGTTTACCGGGACCTCTGTCAAGGTGCTGCCCGGCGAGCACAACATGGGCATCTTCATCACGCTGGAGAAGAGAGATAACGAAACCTATCAGCTGACACACCCTGCGGCCCATTTGGGTGGCCTCTTCCGCGGGTCGTTGAGCGTATCGGTCAGCGAGATGGCTTACATCACATGCCCCGATACGAAGATCAAGGTCATTCTTCACTACGTCGAAGAAGGTTGGTTGGGCCGAACAACGAACAAGATTGATGGTGTCATTTTCAAATATGACCCTGAGAACGATACCAAGACTCGAGTTCAAGACGTCCCAGATGAGGATGTCTTGGCCCGGTTGAGTGGTCCCTGGAGGGAGAGGGTTGTCTTCACATTGGGCCCCAGGCCTGTGGTATGCCATTATTCCCATGTGAAATGTCTCCAAACTGTGTATAGAAGATGAACTAACTTATTGTTTTTACCACAGAAACTGGTCCCTCTCGAGGAACAGCACGTTATTATTGACATTATCCCACTTAATGTTGCGCCCAAGATTCTACCTCCTGACGAGCAGATGCTTCCTAACGAGTCGCTTCGCCTGTGGTCTGGCGTCACCGAAGCCATTCTTGCTAAGCAGTACTCCAAGGCAACCGAAGTCAAGGTCGCCCTCGAGGAGGCCCAGCGAGAAAAGGCCCGAAAGCGAGAGGAGAACAAGGAGACATGGCAGCCCGTCTTCTTTGAACACGTTACCGGTAACGGCGGTAAGCCCGATCTCACGGAGAAGGGAAGGCAAGTTTTGGGTCTTGCCCAGAAGAGCGAGTGGAATCTGGAGGGCGTTCTATAGAAATGGCGTGGAAAGAGATATTGAAGGAAAGGCAAAGATTGGATTAAGCATATTGGCATAGATACTTTTTTTTTTTTCCTTTTTTGGACGGATAAGAGAGAGAGAGAGGTGTTGAATCTGGCTTGATGATATACATATACCACGTGGGTTGATTTCGCCTATACGCATAGATTGTGTTCGCAGCACACTACATAGTTGTTATTTTTTGGGATAGACATTTCATTCTTTTTCACTTATGCAGCCTTTTTTGGCAATGATAAAATTTGATTTTGAATTTTTTGCCATGATATCAGTCCAGAAGAGGGCGGCAGCGTTGGCCGTTTATATAATACATGAGTGAGGACATTTCCCAAACAAACAAAAAAGATCAGCTTTTTCTATAGCACAAATGTTTGTGTCGAAACCAAACAACAACCAAAGTCATAATTTCCCTTCATTTTCCACTTTTTGACGTAACCCGTAAAACCCAATCAAACCCAACATTAGATTCGTACACTTCCCTTTCTTTCCAACTCTCTTTTTAGCTCATTTAAGCATCAACGAAAGTGCGGACGTTCTTGAGCCAGCGGATGTACTCCTGCTGCTCCTTGGCGTCAACGTAGTCAGGGACAAAGACAGCCAGGGACTCGTTGATGCCACGCTCCTCGAGGAAGCGCTCCATCAGCACCTGGAGGTCCTCGTCGAGGCTGCCGAAAGGAGGGCCGGGGTAGACGTCGGCGCGCTTCTGGGCGGCCTCGGGGGAGTCGATGCGGGCGACTGTGGCGTCCTCGTAGAAGAACATGTTGTCGACGACAATCTCGCCGTCACGGGCAGTGGCGTCGATGTTGAGGGCGCCATCGGTCTTGCCGGGCTTCTCAATCAGGATAGACAGGTTGATGGGTGCACCAGCCTCCTCGTCAGCCTCGCCGTCGAGAGCATCATCGGGGTTCTGCTGCTTGTCGGACTGGAGGGGTTCCTCGGGGAGCTCATCCTCCTCGAAGAGGCTGTCCTCGGCGTAGGGGTCGAAGTTGGTGATGTCAGCGATGGAGAAGCTGATGGTGATCCTGCAAGAAATAAATTCAGTCAGTTCCATGCTTCGTACGGAGTGGTATATTTGAATTGAGCTTACTTCTCCTCGTTGAAGCTGCGGGTCAGCTTGACAACCTCCTGGCCGGGAGTATCGATAAGCTCGAATGGGCTGTTGTCAAGGAAGTCCTTGATGCTGGCGGGCTGCTGCTCATTGACCTTGATGTCCTCCTCAATCTGGATCTCGCTGTCGAGCTTGGCAGACAGGGCAACGTCGACGTCGACGTCGTCCTCCTGGTTTCGGCGAACGGTCGTGGAGAAAGCGGCAGCTCGGGTGGGCAGCAGGGCCTTGACGGCGGGGGACTTGATGAAGGTGCTGGGGCGGGCAATGGCCGATGAGCGCAGAGAAGCACCGGCTGTGCGGCTGAGCGTCCGAGGAGCAGCTCGTGCGAGGTTTCTGACGAAAAGCATTTTGGCTGGTTTTTTGGGAGAGGGGGTAGAAAAAAATGGCGTTGGAGGTGGTTCGTGAGAGGGATGATGTAGTAGCTGCGAAGTAGTGCCAAAGTTTTTTTTTGTTTTGCTACCCCGTTTTTACTGGAGCTACCAGCAGCTCTATGGCCCCACGTGATTAATCAACTGGCATGCAAGCACTCTAATGGATATGAGAGCTTGTGGATTTCTTTACGGATCAGCAAGATATGATCATGGGCGTGGTGGACATGTGCAAGAAAATTACAGAACATAAATTAATTGATATGAAATTCTATCTGATTCATATATAAAGTGTATGGCCTTGCAAGGCCTGCTGTTCCGCTAGATGAATAATGCCTAATCTCAGCGCCGAAATTGGAACTGAGAAGAGCTGGTGAAAGGGCTTGCAGCTATGTGGCATGCCGTTCGAATATGCGCCATGTTTCACAGATATTAGACCCGATATTTTTCATGAATACATGGTCCTCTTGTACGCATATTTAATCCCCCTGCCCTGTTCCAAGGCAACATAGCTCCATCGTTATATTCCGATCTCCCACGGGACCAGCATATGGTCGGGGATCTGTGATGGTCGAGAGCACTTTTTTTGAATCGCAACTTCTTGTACTTGTGAAAATGCGAATCAGTCGAGCCCGGGCAACTAGCAGCCACCTTCAGGGTGCTCCATAGATTTACTGTAGCATGGCTCGCTTGGAAGCTGTTGGCTGCTCCCTCGTACGTAAGATATCAGAGAACAAGCTCTTTCAGTTAAGAGCCTTTGACGGCGGCTCAGATTTTCGAACATTGCCAGTATTCGTGACTTTGATCCAGGGGATGGTGGTGAGGTATACCCAAGAGCCCTCCCAAGCATCCAAGAGCTTGACATTCTCCGCAGAAGTAACATCGGGGAGCACTATAGCAATATTAGCTCGCCATCTTCCTTCTAGATTATGAAACAGTTGGAGAAATGACTCACGGAACCCTTTGGTATACTCCTCTTCAAGCGCGGCTATCTTTATCTTTAACAGGTCCTCCTTAGTGCTAGCAGGTCGCCCAGCACGGCGAGTCTTCTTCACAGCGTCGTACTCTTCATCGTACTGGTGAACAAATCTTTTCCATTGCATGTATAGTCAGCTTCCAGCTCTCATGTATAGGTAGTAAGCCTTGAAATACTCACGTGTGGATAAGTGCCTGGATGGCTGCCACTTCAAGCGGCTCAGCGCCCTGCTCTCTCACATTCTGTTGAAAGTATGTGACACGTTCCACTAATGTTCTAGTTAGATATGAACTAGGTCGGTGTCATAATCCCATTAATAGGCTGCGTACCAATGGGCTGTTCCCTCTTGCTCCTAGCCGCGGCGAGTTTCTCTAGTCTTTGATCTCTTATTCCGGCTTTGTGAAGTCTCATAGAGTTTCTGGATTTTTCATGCAATGCGTTGATGTCTCCACCGCGCTTCTTGGAAATTTGCTTGCGAACTTTCTGGAGTGTGCTAGGCATTTTGGCAGTTATTCGTCTTCGTGAATGGATGCTTATGGCTGAGTAGGTGATTCTGGAGATCAATGCTGTAGTTTTTTTTCTTTCTTAATCTTCAATTCTTCCACTAGCGGCACTGGCAGTCGTTAGGCGTAAGTTTTTTTTTTTTCCTATGGGCAGGGATCTTAGTGCCAAATTGGGCAAGTGGCTTGAACTGCGTAGCGGCTATAGTTCGGATAAAGCTTCGCTGCTGGCTCAGTGGGCTTTACCTCAGTGTATAAGCATACACATATTTTCTACGGCACAGCAGTACAATTTTGATTGCCTATAACCGTAATTCATGCGCCTTTCTTAATCGACATTTACCTGTCGACAACTATCCAGACGCTGCGGTTGAAGTTCACCCTAGCCGTCAATTTACGGCACATCATAAGCGCATCTCATCATCCCTTCCCGCCCCCGCGCTCTAAAAGTGACGGGATGCTGTTAGTCAACAATGGTCCCATGTCAACAGACAAGACAGACCAACCTTCCCTTTGCTTCAATGTCCAATCTGCTACCAGAAATCTGTATAGTTGTAATATGGTGACGCATGTATTAAGCCCTCTACATGATTTTTTAAATTCCTCCATACTCAGCCTGTCCTGTGAAGAATTACAGACTCGCACAAAGTAAACAGATAGGCCCGGTTGCCAGGTCAATCTATCCCTGTTTGGGCATCTTCTCCCACGCCAGCAGCGCTATGGCACGCGCTCCAGGCGCTGTGGGCCCCCCCATTTAGACCCCCCAGCGCGTCTTGCTTGCTTGTCTCAGCGACTGCAGAGCCAGACGCCCATTAACCGAGATTCAACATGCCCGCCCACTGGTAGAGTCCAGGGTCTTGCACCGTGAATCTCCTCCACTCCGAATCGCTTCATTTGCTACACCGACAGGCGCTCGTCGTCTTTCTCGACCCTCCGTCCGACCAGGCCGCCGTCACGACGCGTTATCCAGGCCTCTCGTAGTCCATCGCCTCTGACCGCTTGACGTGCCCTGTCTGTTTGAGCCTTGTGCTCAGCAGTCACCGCGTTCAGAGGCTAGGCTGTCAATTCATGGGCACACTCGCTAATCCACGCAGACACTAAGGGAGTGGATTGGGGCTTTTTGCAGTGGAAGAATCTGAAATTTTGCTGTTTTTTCCATACGTGAATTTTTGAGTGGGGTTACAAGATGGGTGTATCAGGTATGGATATGGATATGGCATGGCATGGCAGTGGCATGGCCAAAGCCGCTTATTTACGAGGGGCGATTGTTGTGCTGACTATTGGAAGGATTGCTGCCGATTCTCAAGTCTATCCAGAGGCCAACAGAGCTGAAAAAGTTCAATGGAGAGACGCTGGCTGTTGACGGCTATGGATGGCTGCACCGCGCAGCCTATTCATGTGCTCCCGAGCTAGCCCAAGGCAAGCCTACGAAAAAGTGAGATCAGAATGCTCAATTATGGGGGATTCAGTGTGACTAATTGGCAATATCTTTCAAGGTTTATCAATGCGGCTTTGCATCGAGTAAGAATGCTAAAGCACTTTGGCGTCACCCCTTATATGGTATTTGATGGCGATTATCTCCCTAGCAAGGCTGCTACTGAAGAATCTCGTGCCAAAAAGCGAGAAGAGAAGCTCAAGATTGCCAATGAATACCTAAAGGCCGGGAAATCCTCTCAAGCAGTGCAAGAGTTCCAAAAATGCATTGATATTACGCCGGAGATGGCGTCCGCCCTGATCCAAGAGTTGAAGAAGATGGATATCCCATACGTGGTGGCCCCTTACGAAGCCGATGCTCAGCTCGTTTATCTTGAACGCATTGGCCTAGTCGGAGGCATTCTTTCAGACGACTCGGATCTGCTGGTCTTTGGTGCCAAGCGGCTGCTTACCAAGCTGGACCAATACGGAAACTGTATCGAAATCAACCGACGAGATTTTTGTGCCTGTCGTGAGATCTCTCTAACCGGCTGGAGTGACACTGAGTTTCGACGAATGGCGATCATGAGCGGCTGCGATTATCTCAACGGTCTTCCCGGAGTAGGGCTTAAAACAGCGTACCGGCTACTGCGAAAGTCCAAATCCCCCGAGCGCATTGTTCGCATGCTGCAATTCGACGGGAAGCGCATATCAGAGAATTATCTGACCTTGTTCTACCAAGCGGAACTCACATTTTTACATCAATGGGTGTTTTGCCCCACGAAGAAGGAACTCGTCCATCTCACAGAACTAGAAGCGAACCGTACGGCAGAGGAGATGCCTTTTATCGGATCTTACGTTGAACCAGAGATGGCTCGCAAAATCGCAAATGGCGACGTTAATCCCATTACAAAACTTCCAATCGCCTTGCCCATCTCGCCGTCCAAACGAAGGCACTCTCAGCTCGCTACACCTACCGAAACCCACCCACAGTCCAAGCCCATCAATTCATATTTCAAAGGCCATCACCGGATACCCTTGGCCGAGATGGATGCCAACTGCTTCTCCGTCGATCCTCAACGTATTTCGCAAATTACCGCCGGAGGAACCGTCTCACGTGTGTTTCCATTACCAAGACCTTATATACCCGGATCACAGCAGTCAGGACAGGCAGCGGAAGATAATACAGATTCTCATCAGACAACACAAACCGCTCCACGAACTTCACCTCGTTTGAACCGACGACGTACAGAGCCGATTGCAAATCTATTGGCCAGCGTCTCAAATAGCCAACCTCCCCAGACAGAGGCGTCAGCTAGACCTCCGAAGAAGGCCCGCCTGTGTGACGATTCGTTTGACGTGGAGGCAGATGGCTCACCAAAAAAGAGTCGATTTTTCCCTGCAAATAAGAATAAGGTTGCCAAAAAGGATCCGCGGAAGACAAAAAGCGAGGCATACTTGCTTTCAGATGATTCCCTGGACGAAGCCCTTAATAACTTACCTGATATTGAGGGATGGGCGTCTGGGGCTCTGTCGAAGAAAGGTGTATCAATCTTTGCCGACAAACCAAAGGCGCCACCTCCTAGCCAGCCTAAAAGTACCAGTCAACAAGATTCCACTCAGACGGATACAACACCGCGAGATAATAGCCAGCCAAAGGCCAGTCAGCAGGAGACCAGCCAACAGGAGACCAGCCAACAGGAGGTCAACGAACAGGAGGCCAGTCAACAGAAAACCACCCAGCAGGAGACTAGTCAAGTTCCAAATGCAACTCAAGACACAGGGCTCACTTCCCCAGAAGACAGCCAACGGAACCCTATTGACACACCCGAGTCTTCAGTCGATGATTTGCTGTCTTCTCCAAAAGCGCCTGTCTCGACATCTGAAATCATCCGCACCCCTCCTCGTCCAAGCTTAAAACGCTTTTCCTACTCTTCCAAATCTTCGGCTACACCAGCTTCAAGATCCTCACAATACTCCTCTGTGTTCAGCCCCGCCTCTGCTGTCTCCACTGCACCATCCACAGCCCGCGCAAGACAAACGCCCCTTCAACGCATGGGAGCATGGGCATTGAAGGGCCCGGCATCATCTCCAAGTCTCCCCGCGTCACGAAAAGACGTTGGCAAGGGGCCTGGCGCTAAAGGGCCGATCAACCCTGCACTTGTCCCTCTTCCCAGGGTGGACTTGGATGAGATGGAGGCATTGAATAAGACATGCGGAAGCGAAGACCAGATCATCCCCGATAGCGACGGGGAGGAAGAGAACGAGGGCGAGGACGAAGAGGCCAGACTCCCAACCAAAAAGCTTAATCTCGCTCGCTTCGTATATTCTTAAAAGACACTGGTACCACTTTACTGATACTACCACCAGTCGTTTACTATTAGACATTGGAATTTTTCTTCTTCTTTTTAAATCGCTGAGGTTTAATGTGTTAATGATGATACATTCGCAGGCGTTCATTTTAGTGCTCATTTCTTTTTGGTTGTCGATTCAGGCTTTTGGGAGAAAATTTAAGGGCTCCTTTGGACGGACTTTGAGGGGCAGGTGGTGTTTGTATTAGCTGCTTGTTTGGAGGGAAGGATCTTGGTCTCGGTGCTTGTCAAAGTCCTTTTCTTGTTTGACAGCATCGTGTTGGGAATGGAACATTGGTATTGGCAATAGATAGCTTTAGGTTAGGCTAGTAGAAGAATTGAGTGTTGAATCCCGAGAAAATAAAGGGGAACTGTCATTTACAACTACACGCATTTTAACCCTTGTACTGCCTCTGCTGCCTTTCTTTTTCTTTTCTTTCCTTTTTTTTTTCTTTTTCTTTTTTTTTTTTTCCTTTAAAAAGTTATATATTTTCTTAAATATATGTATGACCAACCCATTCCATCATTAAGCTACAGCTGAGGTGCCGAACAATGAGACTGAGTTATTAACATCAGCTATGACTAGTAGCTCTAACAAATAGATTGCAAGACATATTCGTTTATGGTACACATGGTGCTTTATAAATTCAATACAGTTCTGACAAACATAGCAATTGCAAACCTAGGGGGACAAAGAAAGGGGCCAGAAAATTCCAAGGCAGGACTAACATTTGCTATCATCTATTTCCCTCTCAAGGATGCACTTTATGTATCATGAATCCTCGTATTCTAAGCGAGTGCATGCGCTAGCCATACGCTGAACTAAAACAGGGGGTACGTATACATACAACCAAAAAGGAAGTCGAAGAGCAAAAATGAATAAATAACAGGGCTATGGGAAGATGAGAGATGGAGGGTGGAAACGAAGTGCAAAAAAAGAAACATAAAGTAACAAAACTAAGCAGTAGAGGGGAAAAAAATCGTATAATCCACCTGCCCCCATATACCATGCCAAATTCCTTAGACGCCAATTGTTAAGTCGTTAAATATCATAAAATAACACTACTAGTCTATGATTGGAGGAGACAGAAAATTCTCGACGCTGCAATGCAAAGATGCTGAATGAGTGGGGATGACTCAAGGTCGTCGACAAGAGAAGCAATAGAAACCTCCCAGCTTGCTATATGAAGCATGCATGCATTGGAATGCCGGCGCATGGTTTGTATGTAATCGTGTATGCAGATGCTGAGCCACGCATATTCTCTTAGTTAGTTGCCCATCGATCATTTCGTATGCCGGCCCATTGCCAGATTGACAACGGATTTCCCAGCAGCGGCCTATATCAGTCTATTTCTCAGAATAGACACTAATAGATCTCAGCAGACGAAACTAATTAGGAGTCTACTGTTTGTTAAGTAGCAATGTCGATCCGTTCATGAGATCGGCGTTAAAGGTCCACTTGGCTATAAGTTGATTTGTTAGTGAATGTCAAAAATTAACAGCTATGGGAGGTATCGTGGGTCATACCTTTCGCAAGATTCTCGGCAGTATCTTCAAGCAAAATGATACGTCTCTTGTTGCAATAGGATGTCTTATCCATAATGTCGACCTTCAGCTTCGGGTCAGATAGCTCATTGATGGGCTTCTCAAACATTTCTGACAAGTTCTCAACAGCCATTTCAAGATCCTTCTGGTTGTCCTCAAAGATCTCGGTCAAGTTGGTCTTGGCCAAATAAAAGGCAAAAGCGTAAGTCCACTTGAGAGTCTGTCTGCATGTCTGGAGTGCCTGAGATGCAGAGTTGAGATACTGCACTTCGATCCAAGACATACCCGATGTGGTCTGGAGCTGCACCATCTTCTTCTCCGTCTTTTGCGCAATATCTTTGTCCAACTTAGCGGACTGTTCGTGGTTGGCATATCGGTTATAGTAGTGCAGGTATCTTTCAAGAGACGTGCGAGATCTGGTCTGCGCATCTCTGGCTTCGGCTCCGCTCTTCTCCTCATATCTATTGCAGTTGTACCAGCTTGTACCGTGCTCAGACCAGAGGCCCATGCACATCCAACAAAATTCATACTTGCATTTCCTACAGGTCATATGGTTGCACCCGCCATTCTTCTCAATCGTCGAACTGCATTTGGGACACTCCTTTGTGTGTGCCGAAATCCAGTTGGCCGTCTCTGAGTCATCAGCACACTTTTTCAGCCATCGCTTGACTAGATCGCAGGGTGCTGGTTGATGGTCGGGGTTTGCGCATCCAAAGCAGAATCTGTTGCCACAGAGGCACTCAACAGTGGGAACGATCTTATCCAAGTCCTTCTTCTTCACACCGCATTCGATAGCATTGGGGCAATCCGGAGCCGGGCACCATTTGAAGGTATCTTTGTCTTCCACATATGTGCGGTTGAGCAGTTCATTATAGCGATCAGTTAGCTCTGCAGTGACGAGGAGGTCGAGTGACCGTGAATCCAGGATACGCCCACATCCATCCGAAGGACACTGGATCCTAGCTGACTCTCCTTCGTCTTGGATTTTCTGTGTGAGGTATTGGCGGTAGCAGTTAACGCAGTAGCGGTGACCACATTTCATAGCAAAGGTCTGAAGACCGTCCTCATCTTCACAGCAGATGTCGCATACAAAGCCGGGAACGGCCTGCAGTTTTGGCTGGCTAGAGGAATTACTGTTCAGCCCAGCGGCTTCTAGAACCTTTTCTGGGCGGTCCATGTAGTCTTCTAGTAGTCTTTCTTTGTTCCATCGAAAGTGTCGTAACATGATGGCTGCATCCTCTTTGGTCAGGTCAAGAATCAGGTTGACATCGTTCATCATGTCATCTTGCTGGCGCCTGATGTCGGTTGGCTCGAGGACCTTGAAGGATACCGCATGCGCGGCCGCCTTTTTCTTGTCCATGTCTTTCGCTGAGAGCCCAAAGTCTGGGTCGGGTTCATCAAAATCATCCTCGTCGAAATCTGAGAAACAACATGGATTAGTCAGGCTCACGGGGAAGGATCATCCGAGAAGGCCGGAGATGTAAAGACAGCAGCAGAGTTGGGCTTACCATCTGGACCGGAGAGTTCATCGCCGCTGTCATCTTGCATAATTTCATCATCATCAGTAGAGATGGGTGACATATATTCTTCTTCGGAATCCATATCGCCGGTCGTTTGGGGCGTGGGCGGTGCAGCAGGGAGACTGGCTGAGGCGACGATTTTTTTCTGGGGGGTGCTCTCAGCGTCTGCAGATGTGATCGTCGCCTCGGCAGCCTTTCGCTTTCTCGTTATGGGAGGAATCGTGACGGTGGTGAGCGGGCAAGCAGCAAGCCTGCAGGTCGACGACGGTGCGCTGGCAGACGGAATAGTGATGCAGCACGCTAAGAGGGGCCCTTGTGACGGCACTCAGCTCAGTGGACTCAGGTGCACGCCGGATCGGTGGGACGAGAAGGATGGGAATCAGGCGAGCACAGCACGCTGCTGCTTGTTCGGGGCGACGCAGGGCGAAGGCCGGCGAAGATGGGACGGCGTGGCGAGCCGGGAGAATCGAGCAGAAGGAAGGTTCTGAACAGATCCGTTAAATCATCCATATAAGTGATTCAGGACGAGATGAAGAGAATCGAGTTGGGCAGATCGAGCATTGACTATGGCACCGGCATATCTTCGGCAGCGCTGAGTCAGGCAGCGGCGGCGGTGGGCCCGTCAGGTGGCCAACGGCAGGCCTGCGCGAAAGATCTTGCGGGCAGTCTTAGCGCATCGCAGCCGCCTAACTGGGGCTTTTCAGGCAGCCAATGGCCGGATGCATCTTGGCCACTGTCCGGGCTTACCAATAGGAGGAAAAGAAGAGAAAAGCCTGGTTGGATGCCTAAGCTAAGGAAGTGGTGCTGTCAAATGCCCGGCAAGACATCCTTTTTCAGCAAACAAAGCTGGGAGCGTGAATTTGCTACCAGCGGGATATGTAGTAGGTACTCCGTACAGGTATGCCTCTATCACAAGGCAAACTTACGACGCTGAGTAGCGGTGTATAAAGGTGTGTCCCTGTAAGAATGGACGGTCTCAGCTATTATTACAAGCCTTGTCCAGGGATTCACGTCAGGCAAGAGGATTACAGGCTTGTTGCCAGTGTCTTATGTCATCCATGATTCCCATATCACGGGCAGCCGTAGTATAAACTTAGTAATCAGGCACGAAAGAGGGTTTCTTTGCTATCCATTATAGAGCGATAACTACCACCATTATTAGGTGAGTAAGCAGTATGCTTCCTTAGTTAGCTAATAGTATGGACTAATGCTGGAGAAGAGAGCAAGCCATGCATGACATAACATGGCCCAGGCACGACGTTTTCCCATAGAGTCGAATCTCTTTTCATCCATTCACTCAACCTCTTAGTTGAGAACCTGCTCGGCCATTGACACTAATGAAATGAAGGGTCAGGATGTTTCTTGCCTTGTCAATGCCTTGGATAAGAACGAAAACTCACCAGCAGTGCCAGTGCTGTCTGGCTCGACATAAGCAGCTGTGACCTTGCCGTCTACAATCTTCAGGGCGTAGCGTTTGCTTCGAGTGCCACCAAGGACAGGAGCAGCATCGTCAAAGTCAAGCTCAAGTGCCTTTGTGAACTCGGCAGTGGGATCGGCAACAAATCGAATCTACGGATCAATCAGCGGTAGCTCCATTGGTGGTAATTGACGGCAGCATAACTCACGCCAGTCTCTCCAGTAGGATCCAGCTGGTCTTGCCAAGCCTTCATGCTGTAGAATTGAATTAGCACCATTCCAGACATCTTCATGAGATAGTGGCTGCTTACACAAAGGGGTCATTGACGGCGACAACAAACACTTGGCCGGAGTTCTTGAGGTTGGGGTGGTTAATGTACGAGGGGATGTGCTTGCTGGAGCAGGTGCCAGTGAAGGCGCCGGGAACGCCAACAACGTAGCCGTTGCCCTTCTGGAACTCCTCAGCCAGGTTGACTTTGCTGGCAGCTGAGTTCTCGAACAGCTCGAAGCTTGGGAGCTCATCCCCTGCCTTGACAAAAGCCCGGGGCGTCGAGTGGAAGCCACGCGCAACGGCGGGGCGTGCCAGGGCAATTCGGCGGAGGGGCAGACGGAAAGCCATTGTCAGCGGTAGTTGGGCTCTGGTACTGTATGTAAGACTGACAGCTAAAGCGGTGATGACGGGGATAATGGCGAAAATGGACAAGGAGAGTGAGCTTCAGACAATGAGCACGAGTGGCGTCAACGAGCTGCTAGTACAGTCAGCCGGGCCCCCTCGGCTTAGCCTGCCGGCCCCGCCCGCTCCGTAAATTCTTGTCCTCCGTTGGTTGGCCATTCCAAACTCGCAACTGCATGCAGCGCCAAGGAGACGGATGGTGGAATTGAATCTGTCTTACCCTACATATATCGGGCAGTATCTCTGGGGAGCTCTATCGATATGGGTGCTCTGTCATTGTTGACCTCCATTGGGATATCAATTACTAATTTCTTCAAGTTGTCGCACCCAAGAGTATGTCATACTTTCATCATTTATCAAGTTTACGGCTCCTGCTCGCGACATGCTTCACAATAAGGAAGCGTCTAACACTAAGTTGCACCGCAAACAGGACAATCAAGTGTGATATTTGCCCACAAACAGGGATTGATAGAGTTCACCAACAGCACTATCAAGCACACCTTTTCCTTATTCGTCGCTCATCGCGCTATCTCCCCCTCTTCTCATCATATATGATAGAATTAAGATGCAATCTAGCTCCGCGCGCAATTTAATAGTTTGCGTAGCGAAAGGAAGACGGAGAGGCTAGGTGGGCTTGGTGGGTGATACGAGCTTACAAAGTCTAATCTGCATCTTGGCATTGTCTAGCATCATGACATCGCACCGTGCATGTAGTATGTAGGTATGTATGTATGCATGTATATTCGCCATCGGCAGCTGTCTTTTAAAACTGCCATAGTATCCGGCTCTTGAAGTAGTTCATGCACTTGTCCATCGAATGGCTTCGTCTATCATATCCCGGACGAACTAGTGGCGTCTGGGAGGCTTGCCGGCAAAAGGGGCTATTCTGACGTACCATGCCGGCAAAAAACCTCACTCGGCAACCAGCAGATCACAGGGGGGAGCACGGGCAGTGCAGAGGGACGTGCTTTGGTGATGGACCGTTGGGGAGTTTCCTGCCATTCTAGGATTGCTGTGAGATTGAAGGACTACAGGGACAAGAGGCACCGCAGGCTGCATGCGCATGTGTAAGGGCACACCAGTCAGATATCAGGCAGGACAGTCGCAGCGGCCTTGACGAAGAGTGCGCGTCTGGAAGATGGCCTGAGGATTTGTGGATGCTACCGACTGGTCAGAGAGTGCGTGGGGGACGAGCAAGGCGCATATAATACATTGGATACTATAGTATTCAGGTAGTAGTTGGTAGTACAGAGTATAATTAGATCTTTACCTACCTATATAGAGGAATCACTGCATTAGCACACGAGGAGTTGCATGAGCATGGCGGTTATATGCGCGGCCGCAAGGGTTGGATTATCTACCCGAGCCTGAGGCCCCATATTCCATGTGCTACTACAGTACGAATTGATCATATCTCTCTCCCTCTTTCACTCTGGCCGTTTTTAGTCTGTCTTTTCGGGAATTATATTCAGTTGGCACTCCGTAACCCGTGCCTGGCCCTATGCCACTTTTGGCACCAGCCCGTTCCCCAGCGATTTTATCTCACTTTTTTTTTTTTTTTTAAACCAGTCATGGGACCCCTCGACGAGCGGATATTTTTTGCAAGTGGGCTTGCGCAGGGAGAGAGTGGAGGCCATGAAAGGATGCAGCGCGGAGGGAGGTGCTCATCAATAAAACGGTGCTGCAAATACTAGCACAATGGCTGTCGCTGTATGCGCGACTAGCACCGGCACACGCAGCGCTCCGTCAACACGCGTGTCCAAGGGGCTGGGCATGATTAGAAATGGAGGACTGGGGCAATAGATAATTGGGCGAAAACTCGTAAGTTTTACATGCCGATCCTCAAGACTGCGACGCCGTGCACAATAAATATAGTAGCAGACCGCACGGAATCCAAGTATCGCAGCGTCAAGGGGGCGAAATCGATGCAGCACTTGCGTTGCAGAGCATCCTCCGTCCAAGGCGAGATAGGCAAAGGCATCTGGCTCCAGGCCCCACCTGCCCCTGGCGCATCGTCCATGCTACTCCAGACATGGCGACAGGCCGCAGCTCACAGCTGGTGCGTTTCAGCAAAAAGATCAGTGTGCTGATACATGATACATGGCGCTTGCCAGGGGCTGGGTCTGGAGTGCATGTATGGAGTTTTGCACGGAGCACCAAGTACTCTGTACTAGTCGATGCTAAAATGTGGCTATTTGATCCCTTAGTATTATACTGTACTAGTACTGCAGTCTGTGCGAACGCCTCTGCCTCTCGTACGAGCACTAGTCTCGCAGCAAAAGAGGCCAGACGTCATCCCAAAACCCCTGAATGAAGTGCATTGAGTACACAGCAAGTACATACATACCTAGGTAGGTAGGCAGACCTGTAGATATCTGAGACGCAGTGCCCAGTTTCAAGACGGGCATTGACGGCGTGAAGCGAAGCAGCAGAGAAAATGCTACTCGATAAGGGAGTCGTCGAAAGCACTGTGTTTGACCTTTTCGCCGAGCCTCGTTTGCCTGCTTGCTCGCTTACTGGCACGAGTACGACTTCATGGGGGCCATGTTGCTGTTGCTGCTGCCGTTGGGGACAGCAGGTATCACTGACGGTCTTTTATCCGGTGGCTGGAGCTAGCCAAGGCTCTCGAGGGTATCATCGCTCAGAATAACGATACTGTAGACAGACCAATAACCACTGCGACGTCCATACTTTGGACCTGTACAGTAGCTCCAGGGCGCATGCAAAACTCAGGCCGAGTAGCAGGTACATGCCCGTTGCTCGGCGCTACACGCAGGCGCTACCCCGCCGCCCCTCTGGATTGCACATTGGATCAGCACCTTACTCGTGCTAATGTCCTTCGCTGCGTTCGATGCAAGGCTAGACGGCACTATGCCTTGAACTATCTTTTTTCTCGTGTCCTGGGATATTAACGTAGCGCCCTGCCGCGGGATGACGACGGTGGAACAAAAAAAAAAAAATTAAAAAAAAAGTGTAAGAGAGAGCGGGAGAGATGAATGACACCGTGAGCGAAAGAGACACTGTAAAGAGAGAGAGTACACGTACACGCATGCTGATACGTTAGCATGTACAAGTGCTCCGTACAGCCTGCAACTGTTGCTACGAATGGCCCCATGAATCACATCATTCGCCGCGCGCACCCTGACGCCTACGTGCCGCATGAAGAAACCCTCCACCATTCTTCAACGCCAAATGGCTGTGCAGAGAATCCCGCTGTGTGACGGGGCGTCCTGCCAGCGCTGAGATGGCTGCATGCTCTTCGTATGGACCAGTGCGATATGCAGGTGACGGCCTCTTGGTCGACAAAGGACCATGCCAGCGCTATGGGGACCGCTAGTGATGGTGGTGTGCGCCACTGGTACCCCTGGTCGAGAGCCCTGCCAAGCGTGGTTGGTGCACTGCAGCCTTTTCCGATAGACGGGCGGGTGCTCCGTCGTCTGTCCCTGAGCAGGGCCTGGCAGCGCTACCCCAGACCGCTGCAGGGCGGCCGTCGTACAGCAGTGCTAGTGCCTGGGCCTGCCTGCTGCTAGCGGCCTGGTGCGCCAAGGAATGGAGTCCGCGTGTGGCGCTCCAGGCACCTCGCTTTTGGGCTGTTTTTGCACATCAATTCACTAAAACCTCGTCGCCGCAACCTGAAGGCGGGCTCTCCCAGCCTAGCTCCTTGGGGCCTGGCCAGTGGTGCTCTCTGATGCTGGGATTTCCTCGCCTCTGCTGATTGGGACAATCCGCTCTGCAGCCCCTGGACCCGACGTGCTTCCCCTCTCCTCGAACCCGGCCTGGCCATCGCCCAAACAAGACGCGCTGCTCCAGTTTTATTGCTCTGCACTTGATACCACCATCACCACCAGCCGTCGCAGCCACAAACCTATTTCCTGCTGCGCTGTGCCCTCGTCTCGTCCATTCTGCAACTCCCGCGCTCTAGCTTAGACGAGACGCCGCACCACATTGTTTTTGCATCGCATCGCATCGCCTCGATTCGCCTCTGCTCGACTCAAACCTCTGCCTTCCGCGGCTCTCTCTCTCTCCCTCTCTCTCGAACCGAGATTTGCCTGTGCAGCTCGGCTAGCGACGCTGCCCTGACGTCTCTCGCGCCCACCACCATCCCGCTTTCTCTCCTGCGCGACGAGCCATCTCGCCTCTTAATTAATTCTCCTCGTTTCTTTTATTTTTTATTTTTATTTTTCTTTTTGGATTCAGCACGTGTTTTCCTGTCTTTTCTGAAGCATCGAGCATAGCTTTTGTTCTCTTCTTTTTGCTTGGCCGAAATAGAATTCTGAACGCTACTTGATTCGAAAAGCGAGTTTTGACACCAGCGCTTCCGCTTTTCCTCGCCCATTCTTCGAACTGCACGGGATACCCTCGATCGAATCGTTACACCATCGCTGAATCGCTTGTGAAGCTCCTCCGAAGCCGACGCAAACTGTACTACGAGCGTGCCATTAACAATTGCATTTGTTCTGAGCTTCTCTCTCTTCTTTTTCTAATTCTTACTTCCTTCTCTTTGGTGGCAACAGCCTGTCTGTTCCCCTCCATCGCCTCTATCGATCTCATCGACGACACATGAAATAAAAAAATCAATCAGCTTGAGCACACCTCGATTAGACGACAACCTTGTCGAGTGATGAGCATTATCGCTTAGACGCAGCTATAAAACCCCCCCCAATCGTCAACAATTCCGAGGCCCTGGGGCGACAAGGCCCGACCCTCCCTTCGGTCGCACAGCGCCAATACCCATAATGCCTGTCATGCTACATACCCCTTCGAGAGCCTCCACAGCATCAACTTCTTCCTTTCAACAGCTCTCACGCCAAAACACAATGTCCACCTACGATGGCTCGCGCTCTGCGCGCCAGTCGAAGCGGTACTCCATGTCCGCGCTGTACATGTCCATGACAGCGAATGAAGGAGAGATGCAAATTGAGGACGATCTCGCTAAAGGTGAGAATGCACCAGCCACAGCTGCGGATCTTGCTTCCCCTTTTGATAACATGACTGACGTCCCCAATCTATAGCCCAGAAAGCCCTACGGGATCTCAAATCCAAGATTTCCTCCCAATCGAAGAAGAACTTTGTGCTCGAAAAGGACGTCCGCTACCTTGATTCAAGAATTGCGCTGCTCATCCAAAACCGCATGGCGCTGGAAGAAGTACGTGTCTAAAATGCGGTGTAGTTATTGCTCTGGTGACACTTGCTAATGCCTGTGCAGCAAAACGAAGTGGCCAGTCATCTCGAAGAAGGCGAAATGGAAGAAGGTGTCTTCCCTAATGACGACAAGACTCAGAAATATGGCAACCTCTTGTTCCTCTTGCAATCCGAGCCTAGGCACATTGCTCATCTATGCCGACTCGTCTCAATGTCGGAGATCGACTCGCTTCTGCAGACAGTCATGTTCACTATTTACGGAAACCAGTACGAAAGTCGAGAAGAACATCTGCTGCTTACCATGTTTCAGGTACGGATACACTCTGGGCCTCGTTGCGATTGCAACACCTTTCCAGCTAACAGTCCTCTTTGCCCCCTAGTCTGTCCTTACCTACCAATTCGATAACACCCCCGACTATTCTTCGCTGCTTCGAGCCAACACGCCCGTCTCCCGTATGATGACGACCTACACTCGAAGAGGCCCGGGTCAAAGCTTTTTGAAGATTGCGCTGGCTGATAGGATCAACAGCTTAATCGAGTTGCGAGACCTAGACTTGGAAATTAACCCCCTTAAAGTGTATGAGCGCATGGTTGAGCAGATCGAAGAAGATACTGGCTCACTGCCTCCTAATCTTCCCAAGGGTGTCACCGCCGAACAGGCAGCTGAGAACCCTCAGGTCCAGGCCATCATCGAACCGCGACTGACGATGCTCATTGAGATTGCCAACGGCTTTTTGTCTACCATCATCGACGGACTGGAAGAGGCCCCCTACGGTATTCGCTGGATCTGCAAGCAGATTAGAAGCTTGACAAAGCGAAAATACCCTGATGCTAACGACCAGATTATTTGTACTTTGATCGGTGGCTTTTTCTTCTTGCGTTTCATCAACCCGGCTATTGTCACTCCCAAGTCATATATGCTCATTGACGGCACGCCCGCCGAACGCCCTCGCAGAACCCTCACTCTTATTGCCAAGATGCTCCAGAACCTGGCAAACAAGCCTTCTTACGCCAAGGAGCCATACATGGCTAAGCTCCAGCCGTTTATCCAACAGAACAAGGACAGAATCAACAAATTCATGCTCGACTTGTGCGAGGTTGGCGACTTTTATGAAAGTCTAGAAATGGACAATTACGTCGCTCTTTCCAAGAAGGACCTTGGGCTTGAGATTACGCTGAACGAAGTCTACGCAATGCACTCGCTGATTGATAAGCACAACACCGAACTGTGTAAGGATGAGGCTTCGCACTTGGCCATTATCGTATCTGAGTTGGGGCCGGCCCCTCCTCAAGTGCCTCGCAAAGAGAACCGAGTCATCAACCTTCCCCTGTTTAGCAGATGGGAGACTGCGATTGATGACTTGACCGCGGCTCTGGATATTACGCAGGAGGAAGTGTACTTTATGGAAGCCAAGTCCATCTTTGTGCAGATCATGCGGACGATTCCTCAGAGCAGTGCCGTTTCTAAGCGGCCGCTACGACTTGAGCGTGTTGCAGATGCCGCTGCCACCAGCCGCAATGACGCCGTCATGGTGCGTAAGGGTATCAGGGCCATGGAGCTTTTGTCTCAGCTTCAGGAACTTGGCGTAATCGACAAAGCCGACCAGTTTGATCTGTTAAGGGACGAGGTTGAGCAGGAGCTCCAGCATTTGGGCTCGTTGAAAGACGGTGTGATTGCTGAGACTGAGAAGCTCGAAGAAGTCTTCAAGACGATCCGCGATCACAACGCTTATTTAGTTGGTCAACTTGAGACCTACAAGAGCTACCTCCACAACGTACGATCGCAAAGTGAAGGCACTAAGCGAAAGCAGCAAAAGCAGCAGGTTCTCGGACCGTACAAGTTTACACACCAGCAGCTTGAGAAGGAGGGTGTTATCCAGAAGAGTAATGTCCCAGATAACAGACGGGCCAACATCTACTTCAACTTCACCAGCCCGCTGCCTGGCACATTTGTCATTTCCCTGCACTACAAAGGTATGGACTTTATCCCCCCCATGATTTTGGCTTCTATTATTGAGAAATTTGTGGCGCTAACGTTGAAAAAGGCCGAAACCGAGGATTGCTCGAACTCGACCTCAAGCTCGATGATCTGCTCGAGATGCAGAAAGATAATCAAGACGAGCTGGATCTCGAATACGTCCAATTCAACGTCCCCAAAGTCCTTGCATTGCTCAACAAGAGATTTGCTCGGAAGAAGGGGTGGTAAATCACGCCCGATGATGGCCACAGCTAATACTAATTTTGCTGCCATGTCGAATGCATATCATATTCAACGCATCACGACTATATGCAAAAGGGGGAATGGGGGATGACGGAAAAGAAGGCACCGGGCGTTATGGAGCATCACGGAAACTTTTTGTTTCCTTTGTTTGAGTGTGTCAACTAGTAATGCGACTTTAGTACGCTCCTAGTTTTCAGCTACAGTCAGTTTATCGTTTTTTTTTCTTTCTCTTTATTATTTCCCTTGGAGCAGGTGGATGGACTGTAACGATACTTATTTATACCTTTGGTAATGATGGGAAGGAGAGATGCCGTATTATGTGTTTTCCCCTCCCAATGGCTGGTCCATGAATCGGGAGGAATATTCGAAATCTTATGCGAATGGATAGTTCGTTTTGTTTTGCTCTTTTATCTTTTACCCTTCCCTTCTCCTCGCTGTCATTAATAATGAATATCCTTGGTAATGCGACAATCTACTGGGAGAGTCTTGGGAGCTTTTGCTGTATTTTTACTTAGTTTGAATAAAAAGATGCGCGCATTAGGAGCTATTAAATTTCTTTATTCAATCTTGTTCTGTATGTTCTGTATGTTCTGTATGTTCTGTATGTTCTGTATGTTCTGTATGTTCTGGTGACAAGTCTAATGCTGTCTATCAATGATGGTCGACAAACTGTATGGTACACTGTACACTAAGCCTTGGTACAGTTTATATATTTGTACATGCTATACTATATCTTTTTCATCTCCGCTGGCCGTTCTTCTCACCCAAGCCCAGGGCCGACGCCACGATGGTTTAGTATTACCACCAGCACCGCCATTCCCTCCAGGGCCACATTCCGCTTGCCGCCTCATAGTGAGCCTCCTCTTCCGGCCTTTGGACGGTGAAAATGCGGATACGGACCGGGCATCCTTGGGAGTACCCGAATCATGTTTGCGAAAGAGGCGAGGTAGGAGGCCGAAGAGACGGACGAGTATATGGGGGAGAGAGCGAGTTATCTCGTGAATCTTTTGGATACACTGGACAAAAGGCCGAGTTTGGATGAGGTAGAGGAGGATTAAGAAGGGTACGCAGACGAGGACCATGGTGACAGGGAAGCGCCAGTCTGTGACGGGGATGTGGAGCTCTGTGATGCCGAAGACGGACTGTTGGTTTGACCGAGTTAGTATAGAATATTGGAAAGAGATGAATGTTTGTAGTTGTTGTTATTCTTATGACGAATAAGGCACGAGGTAGATGGGATTTTACTTACAGTTACAAACGTGAGAGGCAGGAAGAGCATACTAATCACAGTCAAGATGCGGATGTTATCCCCCTGATCAATAGCTCTCCTGCTCTCTTTGATAGAACTACCACTAAACAGCTGGTCCCTCAAATTCTCAATCTCCTTCCGTGTGCGCTCGTTCCGCTTCAGCACCTCACTCAGGTCGCTCACGACCTTATCCAACTCCCTCCGCAAGACAGCCATCTTGGCAGCGTAATCCATTGCGTCGGGGGACTGCGGCGACGAAGGGTGCGGCCACAACTGCGGGTGCGTGCCGGCCCAGAAGTCGTCGGTGAAGGTGTCGACATAGGCCGAGATCATGGCCTTGATGCCGGTGTTGATGACGGCGAGGGTGTTGTAAGCCCAGAAGTAGCGGCGGATGTAGGTGAAGTGCTTGTCTTCGAAGAGGAGCTTGTCGCGGAGGTGGTGGTCAAACATGAATTCTGTGGGAGGGGTGATGAGCTTGGTGATTCGCTCGTGGAGGATTTGGTTACGTTTGCCGGCGTCGCGGTATTCTGTTATGAGCAGCTCTAGGAAGGCGTACGGCCCATTGCAGAATCTTTTTAGTTCCTGGAAGTCGTCCCCCCTGACGGTGTGTTCGTCGTCGGGGAAGCTCTGGATGCTGAGCAGGTGCCAGGGTCCAAACGTGTCGAACAGAAATCCTTCTTTGGCCCGCTCTCTGCGAGGTCTCATTCTGAGTGTCTTTGTAGGGTCGCCTTCTAAAGAGAGCGCAAGGATGGAGCCGCATTCGGCAATGTCGATGTGGTCGTCGAGGCGTTTCTCCGACGGGCGCTTTTCGTAGAGCTGCCAGGGGGCGGGATCGAGATCTTTGGGTACGAGGGTGTAGTATTTGAAGACGAAGAAGAAGGATCGTTGTCGGAGATGAGAGGAGGAAGAGACTGGAGAGATGCGGCTTCTAATGTTGTTGGATATGTTCAGAGGAGATAGCATTGGAGATGCTGAAGACGCATATGCTGATGAGGATGGAGATCGCTCGTAGGCCCGATGCATGAAGGCGTGGGTACGGCCACCGCTGGGGTCGTCGGAAAGGAAGTGGTGAAGAAGCTCAGTCATGTCGAAGTGAGGCGACATGGTGAGATGCAGGGCGGCGAGCATGAGCGGTGTCGGTTCCTGAACGATGCTATCTCTGTTATTATTAAAGGGAACAGAGGTGGGAGAGGTATGATGGCATAAAAGGGGAAAGCAACGTACGTGATACGACCAACAGCCTGGCCGCTGAGGTTGATATCCTTGATAGATTCCCAAACAATCGGCGCATCGACAATAAACTCGGGAGACTCTGGCGGTTCATCGCCAGCGTACTTGACGAACCCTTGGACATCCACGTCCAAGCTCGTCTTGACGGCCCTATCATCCTGCCCAACCTCGTATACTTCAAACGTCGAGCTGTCAAAGCGGCCCCCTTCGACAGTAGCAGTCTCGCGAAAAGACTGCATGGAGTCGATTTCCCATGGCGGCAAAGGCTCATCCTGATCGTTAAGCCGGCTAGAGAACTCGTCATAGAATCCCGAGTCACAGAGGTGTTTGATGAGCTCTTCGTCGGAAAAAGCCCGTGGGGCGAGTACCCCATGGACCTGTGAAGATGTGCTATCAACTGGGTTATGACGAGCAGATGAGCTGTCTAGAAGAGGGATGAAGGGGATGTCTTCGTCTGGGATGCTGCCGTAGCCACTGCCGGTTGGATGGTTGAGATTTGGAGTTAGTGGAAGGACCCTTGGAGATGGATAATATGATGGGCGTTCATGGGTATCGGGAGTATCGCGGCGTGGACGAGGTAGTAGGATGCTGTTGGCATCGCTGGTGAAGGTGAGAGCGCGCAGAGGAGGTGTTGCCAGGCCGTGGATATCAGAGCCCTCTCTTTTATGGGCGCTGAGGGTTTCGTGGAAGCTGTGGAGGCTGCGCAGATACTGCTCGTGGTGATGCTCGACTGATCTGACGAGCTCTTCCAAGCTGACGTTGCTGCGCGGCTGGACAGCCATAGTTTAGCTGTCTTTCTTGATCAAGGTGAATGATGGTTTATCATCAAGTGTCTGAAGCTTCTTTATTATTCAGCAATATTAACAATAATTCTACAATATGGCAAAAGTAGAAAGAGAAACAAAGGCATCCATCTTATCAACCTTCGCAGCATGGAGTGGGCGTTATATACATGTGTCCAGCTTCACAACACTCAGCTCAGCTCAGCTCGGCTGCCTCTTCCATCCACCGAAGCGAAAAAAAGGATGACGCAGGCGCTGCATGGTTCGGAGTCGCCCGCCTATTTTATTACAAAACAGGCACGGGCTTAGAACACGTAGCATGAAAAGCAAAGAAGAAAAAAAGACAATGCCATTCCTTTGCCTTGGCGCTGTACAGGCTGCAGCAGTTTGGGCGATGTGAAGGCTGATGGCGTCGCACGCCCACGTGCAGCTGTGTCCTGTGAACAGAGGTCCTGTCTTCAAGGGTCGGGGAAGAAGGCCGACGACTGTCTATCTGTGTTAGCTCGGTGTCTTGGTGTGGTTAATAAGGGCCCCTTCGCTGCCTCGCTTTATGTTCGACGTTTCGCTTTTGAGTAAGGTCGCTGCTTGGCGTTCAAAAGTGAGGCGAACAAAAGTGAGGCTGAATTGCTGTCGCCCGTCTAAGCTTGAACAGGCGGGTTGGTGCGGCTGGAGGCGGCCGAGGCTCTGAAGCCAGCAGCAACACCCCAAACAGCAGTAATTCCATCAAGTTAGAGATGCCTCGTGTTATGCCGTAGTGCGTGGGGGCTTCGCGGCATGTACTGGCAGCAGCAAATCTCTGTCTCCCGAGTGCGGAGAGGCTTCAAGATTTCCGCTTCCGCAGCCCATGACGCACATCTCGCACGTGAGATCCGAGGCATGGAGATGGCAGGAATAACGACGATGCTCCGCCTATCCGTCGGGGCGATGAGGCTTCCACTCCAGCTGTTGACGACAAATGCCCTTTAGTCACAATCACTATTCGTTCGCTATCAACGCCATGGCAGACTCGAAGCCGTGTCGTCATCCGTCATATGCTAGCATTTTGTCTTCTTGTCACTAAATAAACAAGATTTTTGAGGATATCACCAATTATACCGAACCGCCTATCCACCCCTCCCTCCCAGCCGATGCCATCCTAACCCATCGTGTCTTCGTAACTCTATGTCCTGTCTAAATGGCACAACGCCATAAAAGCAAAGTGTGCTCAATACTCGTGCACACAAAAAAAGGCTCGTCGGAGCCGCGTCATGGCGTGAACTACGACACAACGGAAACGGGGTTGTGAGCGGCTGCGGCACCGTCAACTTCCATGGCATCATCATCACCCTCCGCCTCACCCTCGCCCTCTTCCTCTTCCTCTATCTCGTCTTCACTTTCGCCCTCAATATCGACGCTGCCATCTTCAGACATCTCGTCCTCTTCGTGATCATGTCCGTTCTGGTGCTCGCTCTCAATTCCAGCCATCTCAGCGTCCTCGCCCTTCTCCTTGGAGGCTTCAGCAGCCTCTTCAGCAGCTTCCTCCTCGGCTTCCTCAGCACCATATTCTTCCTCGTCCGCAGCAAGGTCGGCCTCAGGTTGCTCGGGAGGGAATTCGGGGGGCGCAGAGAGCTCAGAGTCCCTATTGGCAGCAGCGTTAGAATTTATCATTTAATGCGTGGTCTGGACTATGTTCTCACCATTTGATAGCGAAACGGGTCACACGTGGCTTCTCGGCGAGGACGTTTCGCTTCACTCTCTCAATGATGGGCTTCGCAGGGGGCTCAGCGTTGAGCTCCTCTGAGTCGTACTCGTTGTTGACGTAGTATCCGACGCGCACAAACTCGCGGCCATCGTAGGCACAGGTCAGGAGGATGACCGTCACGCCAAGAACATCGGCGTCGGGGATGCGAGTGGTGTTGGGAGCCTCGGCCTCAAAGACGAACTTATTAACTCCGACTGGGATGGGGCCGACAAGAAGGGAGTCTAGCTCCTGGTCATATTGATCGCTGCGATGGGTTAGAACTGGAAGGAGGGGATGGTGCCCAACGAAGATGGTCGTCTTACGAGGTAGCAGATCCGACATAGGTCAACTTCCACTCGAGATCTGTGCGCAATTAGTTAGAAAGCTGCATGTCAACAGGTCTGGGGTGCCAAATCAGCACGACTCACCCTTCTCAAGTGGCTCAAGGCACTCGAATGTGATTTCAAACTCGTACTTGTCGGTGAATTTGGCGGGGTTGTTCATCACCCTAACGCCAAGAAGTGACACGACAGACATGGTGGCGGATTTTCACCAAAAACAACAGAGAATTTGTAGAGGTGATGTGTTGGTTGTGAGAGAATCTCAATTGAACCACGCGACGTGGAAAAGTTTGCGCAGGGCCCAGTCGTCGAAGGGATAGAAGGGACAAAGAAGTCGTCGGAGGGGCAACCAAGAAAGTCGGTAACCGTTGAGATAATGCTTGGAAAGCGGCGGAGAAGAGGAAGCCGAGGCGTGGCGCAAATGCAAGAGAATCGGCAAGTCGCTGGCTTTGTGTGTGCAGAGGGAAGAGAAAAGACGCGGCGGCTGCTTCTGGCGGAAGAATTGTTGAACTGACAAAAAGGTGAACGCAAGTTGATAAGTTATACCTCTAGCCTCTGGAGACGCGACCGTAGCGCTTCGCGTAAAGTGGTTGTGTGGCGCCTGTGATTTGGCCGATCCTGCACAGGTACTCAGGTACTTGGGCAGGTACCTCGTGGATGCCTTGTCGCTGAGGTTGCGAGTACCTAGGCCGCTCCGAGCTGAGACCGAGGCTGCCCAGCGCTTCAGCGGGTCAGGCGCTGGCAAACTCGCCACCCAGCACGTACCGGCCTCTGAAACGCCCAGTACTCAGTACCTCGCTCACGCAAGACCTCCAGCCTGGTCCACAGCCTTCCCCAATTGGAGCTTGGGTGACTCTAATTTTCAAGTGCTCCAATTCCCACCTCAGCACAAGCATCATCTCGGCCAAACACGTTTCTGGCGCGCGCTCCCTGATCCTGATCGAGGGACCGCTATTTCGCCTTGCTCTAGCTGGACGGCAGCTCTGTCGCGCTGTATCGACCCCGATTTTGCACCTCCTCACGGAAGCACTGCGGCTTCTCGCCTGACGCTGACGAGCGACGCGGTTTTGCTGGCCGCCGAGGACGAAAACGGTATCTATCTACCTTGCCCGCCACACTACTGCTGTATAAAGGTTTGGAGCTTACTATCATTCACTGCAATGACTGTATTTTAATTGGAACCTCATAGTCATTCAGGCTCGATCGATACGTAACCTGCCACGACACCCTCGCAGCTTCGCTGCCGAAGCAAGAAACTCCGATTTTCGGTTGCGTGAGCCATTGACGCTCCCCCATCGTCAAAGTATTGCTCAATCGGGTCTTCACTGATATCCCTTGTGGTGCTTTGAGTTGAAATATAAAGAAAGCCTCTCAAGATGGCTTCCGAAGGCACTTCGTGGGACGATGATGGATTTGCGGCCGCCGAAGGCGCTCATACTCAGCATAGCGACGAACAAGTTGATAACTTTGCTCAAGACTCTCATGTGTCAGGTGAATCAGCGGATAATGGAACAGAGGATGGAGGGGATTATGACCCAGAATATGTCCCCGTTGAAACAGTTCTCCCAGACCCTCCTGTCTCTGAAATCGCCGCTCCCGCTGTCCCCGCTGTCCTTTCTCAACGTCCAACACCCAAACCAAAAATGTCTGGTGGCTTCTTAGTGGAAGCCTCAGACGATGAAGAAGACGATGAAGGAGACAATGCAGGCCCGGCCGAGCCCTCGGTATCGCAGAGCCAAGTTGGTCAGCCCACTGAGATCACGACGGCCATTGTTCCAGTTCCTCCTGTTCCCACTAATGTTCCATCCAACGTGACTGCAACGCCCCTGGCTAGCCTTGACCCGGTAACGTTATTCGAGGCTCGCATTAAAGAGGACCCTCGGGGGGATATGGATGCTTGGGTGAATCTCATTGCCGAACATAGGCGCAACAACAGACTGGATGATGTGCGCAAAATTTATAACCAATTTTTGGAAAACTTTCCCCAATCGGTAAGTTGCGCGGCCAACCAGGCTACCGGCTCCAAACTCGAGGGGCCCCTATTTCTTTTTAATATTGGCGCATGGCTGACAGTAATAGGCCGACATGTGGGTAGAATGGATCGAGATGGAGCTCGGCATGGACAATTTCGTCAATGCTGAGCAGCTTTTTGGACGATGCTTGATGACCGTTCCCAACGTCAAGCTCTGGACCGTTTATCTCAACTACATTCGCCGTCGGAATGACCTCAATAATGACTCGAATGGCCAGGCCAGGAGAACTGTGACCCAATCGTATGAGTTTGTAATCGATAACATTGGTGTTGACCGGGACTCGGGAAATATCTGGCAAGATTACGTCCAGTTTATCAAAAGTGGCCCTGGACAAATTGGAGGCACTGGTTGGCAGGACCAACAAAAGATGGACCAGCTGCGTAAAGCGTACCATCGTGCAATCAACGTACCCATGTCATCAGTAAACAACCTGTGGAAAGATTACGACCAATTCGAAATGGCACTTAATAAAGTGACGGTGCGTCTCTCCACCCATGCATAATAGTACGCCTTCTGCTAACTCACCAATAGGGACGCAAGTTTATCCAGGAGCGATCTCCTGGTTACATGTCTGCGAAGAGTGGCAATATTGCCTTGGATAATATTACGCGTGGCCTGAAGCGTTCAAACCTCCCTAGATTGCCACCAGCGCCAGGTTTTGAAGGTGACCAAGAGTTTCGCGATCAAGTTGCGCTGTGGAAGAAATGGATCGAATGGGAGAAGGAAGATCCGCTTGTACTCAAAACAGACGAGCCCAAAGTCTTTGCACAGCGAGTTCTGTACTGCTATAAGCAGGCATTGATGGCCTTGCGCTTCTGGCCCGAACTTTGGGTCGATGCAGCAGAATGGTGCCTTCAGAATGATGTAGGAGATGTTGACAAAGAAATGGGTGCCGAATTCTTGGTACAAGGCATTGCTGCGAACCCTGAGAGCGTTTTACTAGCTCTGAAGCATGCAGATTACATTGAGTCCACATCCCCGCTACGAGAAGGAGACAAATCCGAATTCGCTCAAGCTGTGCGGAAGCCATACGATGATGTCCTGAATACGTTGTATGCGATGGGGGACAAGGCAAAAGAGCGCGAAAAGCTGGAAATTTCCACTCTCCGGCAAGCGGCTGCGCAGGAGGCGCCTGTGCAGCAGTCAATCGAGCAAAATTACGACGACGACTATGAAGAAGGGACGCAGAAGAAGGTATCTACCGAGGAGCGTATCACTGTAATCCAGAAAGGCTACGCCGTAGAGACCAACCTTCTCTCTCGTACCATTTCATATGTGTGGATTGCCATGGCAAGGGCAATTCGCCGTATTCAAGGCAAAGGCAACCAAACAGATGGTGGATTGCGCAAAGTCTTCACTGATGCCCGGCAAAAGGGGCGCCTAACTAGCGACGTATATGTTGCTGTTGCGTTGCTGGAATCCGTAGTTTACAAAGATACAGTTGGCGCCAAGATTTTCGAGCGCGGTGCCCGTCTGTTTCCAAATGATGAAGGCTTCATCGTTGAGTACTTGAAGTTTTTGCATTCCAAGGACGATACTACGAGTAAGTTACTTAATTCCCATCATGTTATGTATCAGTTGAAGGATATCATATCTAACTGCCATTCTAGATGCTCGAGTAGTTTTCGAGACTTGCGTTAACCGCCTTGTCGCCAACCCAGAGACACTTCACAAGGCGAGGCCTCTGTACGCATATTTCCACAAATATGAGTCTCAATACGGCGAACTGTCTCAGATCCACAAGATCGAAGCGAGAATGGCAGAGTTGTTCCCTGAGGATCCCAGACTCAACATCTTTGCTGCCCGCTACTCGACTGACAAGTTCGATCCCGTCGTCGCCCCGGTCATCATTTCGAAGGCTGCGCAAATGCGGCCAAAGCTTGCCGCCCCCATCACCGAGCAACCTGCATCAGCACGTAATAGCTTCCCCCCACAGCGAGAGCTAAGCCCGCGGCCGCAGTATGTTAGAGCTACTACTTCCCCGAAGCGTCCCCTCGGTCCAGATGACGAAGAGCTCAACCCTCCAAAGAGACTCGCCAGAGGATCGTCCCCTCTCAAAGGGGCGGCTGGCCGACGACTCGACCAGCAGCGCCGCAACCAGTCATCGGCTCTTCATCGCGATATTACGTTCCTCTTGGGAATTCTCCCTCCTGCCCATACCTATGACTCGCAACGACTCAGCGCAGCCAACATGGTTTCACTTCTACGCGATACTCCGCTTCCAGACTATGGGACTTGGAAGGCACAAACAGGAGGACAGTATCGCTTTACCGCCCCAGTACACGGGCGACAGCCTTCGGGAGACTTCCCAAGGCCGATTAGCCCGTATGGCCGAATTGCACCTGCTTCCAACGTTTATAGGCAGTCGCCTCTGAGGACAGAGACCGGCACCACGTTCCCAGCGATTCCCTACGGGGCGACTGACGCAAGTGGAACTCCAACCCAATGGCCTCCGGCGCCACCACCATCTGGATACGGCGCACCGGCCCCAGGCCAATATGGGGGTTACCGCTTTCAATAGAACAAAGAGATTTGGTGAATTGTAACGAAAGACTTGAGTATGTTTAGCAAATTGGACATTAACGACTGGATAATGAAGCAGATAAGAGAGGAGAAAGAATATAGCTTGTTGTTCGAAGATGAGGGTTGGCGGTAAATGCTTGTTCTTGATGCATTCCGAAGGCGTTTGGCAGGAAATAAGAAGTTGGACGGGTTATTTAACTTAGATATCACACTCGAGCATTTGTGCTTGCATCTTTTGGTGAGAGTCAGACTTAGGACGGCTGAGCTGCAGTAGGTAGCTGATGATTTGCAAATGGATATAGCGTGCACACTGTCTACCTTGTGGACAGCATGTGCAGTAAAATTAAACTCACATACCTCTTACTCTTTCAGATTTTTAGACCTTGATGCTATGTGTGACAAAATGAAAAGCGAGTTATTCTCAACACCCCAGTTTCGTGACACCACACCCTATTTATGGCCTCTTAAAGTGATTGGTCTACATATATATATAACTAGAAGAAGTAGAAAAAGCAAAAGAAATAAAGGAAGTGGAGGAGGTAGAGCAGGCAGAGCAGGCAAAAGTAGACTGGAACAACTGTAAATTAGAGTTATTAGCTATGATTGGGGTGCTAGATAACGAAAGTGGTTTGTTGAATAATAATTTCCAACGAAAAGTACTTGTTCAGTCCATTATTTCTTTGGCCCCTTGTGAATGAACTGCTGATTTGTTGATCACTGCTTGCCTTGCTCTTCGACGGGACAGAGCAAAAAGTCAAATATAGTGCGCAGAGCTTGGCTGATAGGCCTTGTGTCTCCAGAATGTTAGTTGAAATGCCTGAAATCTCTCATTTGGTCCACCCAGCGGAAGAACGGAGTCGTCAAACGTCACAATAAAGCAAGTAAACAACCTTCTCGCGGCCATGTGCATAGAAAAAGCGGTGGCAGGACAATGCTCCTACCATTCCATGTCTGTTCAGACCTCTAGGCCTCCTATTGTGCAACTCTCTTTGTAGGACAGACTGGGGATCTGTGGAGTTGTGTTATGCCTCCCGCCTTCCCGCTTGACTCGACTTCCCTTCATCTCCAGAAATGCGGCTTCACTTTTTATTGCACTTCGGTCCCATACGCTCTTTCTATCCTGGTGAGTCTGCACTGATCCATAGCTACCTCGACCATTACCGCAGTGCTGTTATTGCACCTATTTTGCAGCTGACCGACACTTGGCCTCACGTGTTTAGCTTCACAATCACTCCTGCCGCTCGCACCTGCCCTCACAACTATAAGATGCCCTCTCTTCCTCCTCCCCCTCCTCTCTTCTTTCCTTCCTCTTCACCTAACTCGCAATCCATCTTCCTTGCAGCCAACCCAATCTTCTGCGGGCAAGATTCTTTGCAAATTCTTCTCGACCACCAACGCTGCTTGCACAGAGATCATTTGTTGCCTGTTCTACGAACACAACTTCTGAGTGAGTAACCTCGTTATCTTTTGCTGCTTCTTAGACTCCTTGAATTACCGCTTCATTATCGTCATATTTTCTCGAATGATATCTCCAGCTCTTTGCTTTATTCACATCTTTCTCACTCGTCTTGGCGTTTGCACTCGTGCGGTTTCTTTGGTCTTTGCACACTTCTCCAGCTTAACAATAATCTTATTGACACCAAGCTTTGACCTTAAGGTGCTCTATTTCATTGCAGTCTTGCTCGGCCCGTCATTTCACACGCTCTTTTCTTTGACACTTGGCCATCTTCCCTATACCTCCCCCCCACTGGCGTAAGAATCACATTCCCTATCACAAAGAAGCATCCTTGGACTCTTTGAGCGGTCATTAAATACTCTCAAATACCCTCCACCTTTGCCTGGAAAGACAAACGACCCTATTTTGATCTCTTTGGGGGTCTCTAATTATAGTCTATCATTTCACCGATGTGTCCCAGCATGTCATGAGCTGCAGCGGCTAACATATTTATTCATAAGACCACTCTGCAGAAATTGTCTCGGAATTGAGCCCTTCTACAAACCCTACGATCGTTTTTTACGTACGGCACTTTCAAGCATATCTGGCCGCGGCTTTATACACACTCGGGTACGTCTGCTACAGGGAAGCCCGCTCTGGTTGAGCCATTGGATCAGTTATCCTTTCTTTCGCTTGATTCCAATGTCTCGTTTCATTCATCTGCTTCGAGATATCTAATCTTGTGATAGATACTTGTAGAGAAACCGCCACTCAGGAAGCTCTACGGCGAAAGTCAAGGTAAATCTCACATTCAGCTTTTTTGACCTTGCTCCTTCATCTTCGGTATATGATACTGCATACGTCTGCAGGTTTGGTATTTATACCCTGTCATATATACATATTATTCTCTTCCCGTTTTGTTTTCTTCCTTTCCTCTCTCTCTCTCGATTTTCATTTACTAACTTGAATCTTTAGTCAGGATGTCTGATCGAGGTCGCTCTCCTGCCGGCTCTGCGCATGGCGCATCGCCTCACTCCCGTCAACCGTCTGTATCAGCCTCTGGTCGAAGCCGAGCGGCTTCTCCAGCGCAGACTTCAGGCTCCGGTGATCCCAAAACTGGTTGGGCGCCTAGTATGGGATTCGACCCGGCAAAGCCACCAAGCAAGGATCGAAGGGGCAATACTCGCATGGAACTGCCTCCGGATGCCTTCATCTCCAACGAGGATCGCAAAGACGTCTTTGCTATTCGCGGGAATAAATTCAACACTGAGGGTCGTGCAGAGAGGGTTGAAGTTAATCAATTTCGTATGACCAAGTTTGACTTCAGTAAGAAGATATATCAGTATGATGTGAGTATATTTGAATCAAGGTCCCTAAGAATTCCATCACTGACACCTCTCAATAGATTGTCCTTTCACCTGATCCAGAGAAACGTGGACCGGTGATGAAGAAGATTTGGGCTCACCCAAATCTTCGACAGGCGCTGTCTGCCTACAACTACCAAATGTGGATTATCGACGGCTCTAGACTGGCATGGTCTCCTTCTTTGGTGGATCGCGGCGAGGTTCGCGTTATTGTTGATCTAGATAATGGCCAACCAGCTCGCAATGGTCGCTCCAACAAGTTTCACGTTATTTTGCGCAACACTACAGAGATCCAAATGGCCGCTCTTCGAGGATATTTGGAAAGAAAAATTCAATTCAACAACAGCGTCCAAGAAGCACTCAACTTCATGGACCATCTTATTCGCCAGTGGCCATCGGAGCATTTACTCGCCATCAAGCGCAACTTCTACAAGAAGAACGAGCCTGGAATCCCTCTCTTACATGATGGTGTTATTGAGGTTCACAAAGGAACGTACGCCTCGCTTAGACTCTCCAATAATCTCAGCAATGGGGGCGTTGGTCTGGCTCTAAACGCAGATGTTACTAACACCTGTTTTTGGGCTGGCCGACGGACATTGGATCAGGTTATGGTCAACTTTCTCGCCACTCTTGATAAGCGTTACAGGGGAATTAACGCAGCCACCACGACACTCTTTAGGCCCTCACAAAATACTAGAGGAGAGTGGCAGTCCTCTGATGCTTTTAAACAGCTTCGAAAGCTGCGAAAGCTCAAGTTTACCATCCGACACAACAACCGGGATCCCAAAATTGCGGAAAAGGTATACACGGTGGTGGATTTTCTATTTGATCAAAGTTATGGAGGAGAGGGCGCCAATGCCAGAAATGTCACGTTCGATTACAATGGACGAAAAATATCCATTGCCGATTACTACCGAGAGAAGTATAACGCTCACCTGCGATTTGCGCATCTTCCACTCATCACTACGGGCAAAAATGGTCACATCCCGATGGAGCTCGCGTTTGTTGGGCCGATGCAGCGATACGCATTCAAGCTAAACCCTGAGCAAACTGCAGCAATGATCAAAGTTGCTGTCACTCGCCCAAATATTCGCAAGAATGATATCATGAAGAATGTGGGAGATCTTCAGCTGCAGAGAGACCCTTATCTCAAGCACTATGGAATTCAGTTAGAATCTGCCTTTTCGAAGACAGAGGCTAGAGTTTTGAACCCGCCTGTTGTGAGCTTCAGTCAAGGTGTAGCTGATCCCAAATTCTCCGGCCGTTGGGACTTGCGTGGCAAAAAGTTCTTCAAGCAGAACGTGGCACCTCTCATGAACTGGGGTTTCTTGGTGATGGACGACTGCGTCAACCCCAATCAACTTCAGCAATTTGCTCGGAGTTTCAAAACAACTTTTATGGGCCATGGAGGTCTTTGTCAGACGGATCCAGTCTTTGTTACCGTGCCTGGTAACATTAAAACAAACGTCGCTCAAGCGCTTGCACATGCGCACAATCAAATTACGCGAGAGCGAGGCTATACTCAACTCATCTTTGTTGTTGTTCAACACAAGAACAGCCCTCATTATGAGCGTTTGAAGAAGTCTGCAGATTGCCGTTTTGGCGTTTTGACTCAAGTTGTGAATGGAGCTTCCGTTGCGTCAAACAATGGTCAGTACCATTCCAATGTATGCATGAAAGTCAATGCAAAACTTGGGGGATCAACATCACGTACGAATCCTCCGTGGAAATTAGCCCAAGGAGGCACTTATTTCCCCAGAGAACGTCCCACAATGGTCATTGGAGTTGACATCTCTCATCCAGCTCCTGGCGGACCCTCGCCTTCTGTGGCGGCAATGACAATGTCTGTTGACAGGGACGCAACCAAATATGCAGCCATGGTTGAAACGAACGGTTATCGAGTAGAAATGCTCACCTCTGCCAACATAAACTTTATGTTTGGACACTTGAGTAAAGTGTGGATGAGTGGTCATGATCGCCAATTCCCCAAGCATGTCATATATTTCCGTGATGGCGTTGCAGAAGGTCAGTTTGCTCATGTTATGGAGCAAGAGATTAAAGAGATCAAAGCATATTTCAAGCGAGCAGCTCCGGATCAGCCTCTGCCTAAATTCACCGTGATTGTGGCCACCAAACGTCATCATATTCGATTTTTCCCGGAAAGGGGAGACCGGAATGGCAACGCCTTGCCAGGCACCCTGGTCGAGAAGGAGGTGACTCACCCATTCATGTTCGATTTCTATTTGTGCTCGCATGTAGCTATTCAAGGAACCGCCAGACCCGTCCATTATCATGTTCTTCTCGATGAGATGAACATCCCGGTCAACGAGCTACAGAAGATGATATACCATCAATGTTATTCCTATGCTAGATCAACAACACCAGTGTCGTTGCATCCAGCAGTGTACTATGCGCATCTCGCCGGCGCCCGAGCTCGTGCTCACGAGAATATTGCAACCAGCGAAGGTTTCCGAGCCGGTGCAAAGGGTCACGAGATTATTCGAGACAGAGTGGCCAAAGGCGAGTCACTCAGTGTCCCTCAACGGGGAAGTGACGCTCCAGCTCTACTCCAACTTGGCGGTAGACCGGAAAACGCTAATAATCCTGTCAATGGAGAGATGAGACAGAGAGACTTCTTCCGAAGCACCATGTGGTACATCTGAGTAGCCATTGTGCTGAGAAGAACGGAGGAGAGGTTTGAGACAGAAATTTGCTTTCACAGGATGGCGCGGATGGATCATCAAGGAGGGGGTTTATAGCAGAAAGTATGAGAGAAAGTCTTCTTCTTTTTTGGACCGTTCTTAAACAGACATGGAGCACACTCTAGTACCCAACATAAATAAAAGGGGCGACCGGATTGGCGGGAAGTGGCGGTGGAGGTTATTTGCTCTTATAATGAGTTCGTATAGTTTAGCTAGTTAACAGAAGTTTTTGTTTTTTTAACAAAAATAGTTACAAAGCTCTATGTGCCACTCATGATGATATGTGCCGCCTCAGGTTCGAACGTTGCCTGCCGTGAAACCAAATATTCACGCTGTGATGAATGCATGAAATTTGTGGCAGTGGTACAACATGCATACTCTTGCTGAGCTGTATGACATGATTTCTGTAAATACTATAATAATGCTCGTCACATAGTGTATTGTAGGTTATAGATGGGTAGACAGGGGAGATCTTGGAGATGGAATAGGCTAGCGAGCGCGAATGGATGGGTAACCGAGACCGTAATATTGTTTTCATCTTTCTGCTGATTCTACTATTTTGCTTGTTTGTGTTTCAAAGAAGCTAATTCACATCCACGTCTTCCAATTCCCAAGAATACATGATATTGCTATAAAGTCACATCTTTCATTTCGATCTAAAGCATACCAGCAAAGACAAACCTGGTATCCTATATATTGTACAACGCCTGTATTGCCGCACATCTTCTAAATCTCTGTGAACGAAGCAAGCATACAATGCCATGCCACATCAATCTCAACCCATCCCCTTCTTCTCTCTCAAAAGAATTTCGACGTCACAGCTCCCATAACCATACTCCGTTTCTGCCTCCCTACAAACTTGCTGACATCGTCTGCCCATCCTTCCGATTGCTCCTGCAGCGTATTCATCGTATCTCCCATAAGATTCAGCTTTTCCGTTCTCTCGTTGAGCTGTCTCGTTAAATAGTCTCCCCAGCCCTCTTTGGCTGATCCTACATTGGAACCGATCTTGGCAGCACGTTGCTCCGCCGCAGCGGCCTCCATCATCCTCTTACTAGGCGGTCTGTTGGGGCCTCCTATCAAAAGATCAAGATCCAGTGGCGAAACATGCTGTGTTCCGCTTATCCATTGAAGGTTAGAAATCGCCGGCCGGGGTGGAGTAGGAATCTTGGGATTGATCAGCGTATCTGGGGATTGCTGCAACTCCTTGCCCGCCCCCCAAACATGAACGACAGCCATTTCTGCCGGCCCAGCCCAAGCAAATATATCGCCTGTTTGCGTCACAATACTTGCTGTGCTTCGCGTACGATCCACCATTGGGAGCTTCGCGCTACCCAAGTCTCGCATGCCTGGAATGCTATATGCTCGAGCTGATCCGTCTCTGAAAGCTGCAACAATAGCATACCCATTTAGCTCAAGCTCTGCCACGGAAGCTGAAGCACATATTACATCATCGAATTCTTTGGAAGCGCCCTTCGAGTGAGCGGGCCTGCATATCCTGATTTCCTTTTCGGTGACTGTGCTGAACGTTAGCTAGTTTGTTTATTGAATGGTGGTCATATAGTCTTCGTCGTGAAACCGACACCGGAAAAATGATGAATGAGACCAAATAGGAGAATACTTGCCTGCAACGAGAGCCCCATTCACTTGGCGTCCCTCCCGTAGTCCACCCACAGTATGTCCCGTGGCGAGTGCTGGCTTGCCCGTATCAGCCTGAATGGGATTCAGAGACACGACTTTCCCATCGAAGTTCACCGCCCCTGCTACCTCAGCTGTGTACGACCCTCCTCCTCCGGGCAGTAGCTTCAATGTAATCACTTTGCCCAAGTTAGTCCCGACAAAGCAACAAATTGATGAGTATTTATCATCATCTAGCGTCATCACACCAAACTCCACCACCGTAGGCCACTCTTTCACGGGTGCTGAACTCGATCTCGAGTGGCCTTTGAGGAATGACATTCTGTTTTCGGTTTTTGCGAAATCAGTCATTGGGGCTTGAAAAATGATCTTGGGGCCGCGAAGATCGATCAGTGTCAGAAAGCCAAGTTCTGATCCAATCGCGGCGAATCCAACGTTTGATATCTGAACGGCAGTGACTGGTCCCTGCATCATCTCATACAGGACAGCCGGCTGTAACCCTTCCTTTAGGTTCGGCTCCGCCCTAGAGCTGATATCGGAGAGCCCCTTTGGATTCGGATCCAGCTGTTTAGGCTGATTCCTTCCATAAGAGTGGTTTACGCCCCAGCGAAATATCACAGCCTCTCCGGTCTTGGTACCAACAATAAACTCGGCAGTGGCGCTGGACAAGCTCATTGCTGTAACTTCCACGTCTTCATATCGATCTAGGGCCCTGGCCAGGTCAACCTGCAACTGGACTTCATTTTCAATTTGATCAGCGTGTCCAGAGTCCCATAGCCGTATAATACTATCAGCGTGCGCAGTCTGAATAATTGTGCGATCTTCAAATCGTTTTTTCGGCCTCGGGCCAGTTGCTCCGCCCTTCAAGATGGGTTCTCCCTGGTCTCTCTTCTCCACCATTGTCAGCCACCTGGGCCGATCGACACTGGAGACGTTGAATTTTGTAACAAAGGGATGCACGAAGAAGGTAGATGGATGAAGCTGGTTCGTAGGGCTGATTTGGTATCCTGACGGGAAACTCAATGTAATTAGTTCTCCAGAAGTGAGCAGCACAATTACGGCGATGGGATCCTGCGCGCCTCCAAAATAAGGTGATTCTCTTGGGATGAGCAGAAAATCCACCGCTTGGGCTCCAGGTGGCAGGGCTAACGGAATATGTCGCTTGCCGCGGAAATGGTTCTCCAAAGCCTGCCAAGTGGAGGTAGCGTATATAGGCGTCACACCAAGCTCGATAAACGTCAACCTCTTGGGAGACGAATCAACACTCTCGCCACCCGCAATCAATAAACCTGTATCATCGCAGTTTTGCTTGCAGCACCAAGCTATCTTGACAAAAGGATCAGAGTATCCCGTTGTTGGTGCGCTTGGGGTGGCATGTTGGATGCCCATCTCCGTGAGAGTTCTTGCCATGACGATTTTTCCTTCTTTGGGATCCCAGAAGACCAAGCTTCCATCCTCGTGTGCGGTGAGAATAAAGGTTCCGGAAGGATGCCACAGCGCATGAGTCAAACGAGGGCGGCGCACAGCATCCATGCCGACACTGCTTCCTCCAGGCGCTCCAGGCGGTAAAATATATTCCAAGAATTGCTGTGGCTGATTTTGCTTAAACGTATAGACGACTGCGCCATGGCTGTATCCGATCAGGAGCTTACCAGCGTCTCGAGGATGCATCGACAGGGTGATCAAGGTGACAGTGTGCTGCGTTGGATTTTTGTCCCTCCAAAAGTTGGGGAGCCGGAACTGCCGAGCGAGGCCATGCCTATCGAGGTCGTACGCCAAGATGTCTCCATTCTGCATTCCAATAAATGCCCAGTCAAGCATTGGGTCCGTCACCATGGCGGCCACAGTCCCGCCGATGACCTGCGACGCTACACGCTCTCCCGTATCGAGATCCCAAAGGCAGAGCTCATTGTTCCTGTCGAGGCTGACGAGGCGATTTGCGCTGAATTGCACGGACTGGAAGGAGGTTCGTCGCGGCGGATCAAACGTCTTCTGAACGCGTTGTTGGCCGAAAACATAGATTTTGCCAGGGCCGAACTTGCTCTCGGCCGTTCCGATGGCAAGCAGAGACTGTACGGGGTCATATGCAAAGCAACTGTTTACCGCGTGTTAGAGACCATATTCATAATTCTATCCCCTTGCCTCATATCGCCCGCCGCCGTTGTGTATAGTCTCGATCGCATCGTTGTCTGCGCTCTCGTGGTGTGGCGGGGCATTGGTTGCGTCATAGCTGCTGGAATCGACACTCACCTTATCTGGGAGTTGAGGCCGTATCGCGCATGATCGTCGGGAGTAAAGAGCTCTGGTCGGATGCTGCCAGACAGGTCATTCTGGATGCCTGCCTGTTTGCCTCGCAGAAAGCCAGCCATGGCGTGCCGTAGCTAGTTGGGTTTGCGAGAGGTTGAGTTAAAGGGAGAGCATTTGTTTGGTCAAAGAGTTGAGCTCAGTAGCAGCCAGGGCGGGACCGGGGCAGTGCTCCATAGCGGGGTCTGGGAGCCGAAGCCACCGGGAGTTCCACTGCGCCTCTGGGTATTTACAGGTAGGTATTTTGCGTCTCCACTGCAGTCAAAAGCAGCTGATGTTGACGCCAAGCATGAGTTTCGGCCAAATTCCGTATCAGTTAAGCAGGTGGGAAGCAGAAAAATAAGACCGCAATATGAAGATGGCCACACACAAGGAAGAATAAGAACACCAAGATTTATAAAGAACCCTTTCATTTTGTAATATATGCGGCAGAAGCAGTGGAGGCAATAGAAGCAGTAGAAGCAATGATTAAAAGAAGGATTGATGGTGATAGTAGTGTTCCTTGTTCTGAATCTCTGACTCTTAGTGTATAATCCAACATTCATTTCATTACCGTCTTTGTGGTGAGATAATTTCACCTATTATGTCGCATTATCCTACTTATAGGCCTCCCGCTTCAACTAGTCATGAACTATTACCAACCAGAGAGGCATGTGTCGAATAAGAGACTGGTGGCAAACGTTTAACGCTCTATGATCGGTGTTTGCTACCTGCATTGTGCCGAATCTAGTTGCCATGTGCAACTAACAGTACCCTCCGTCTTTTCCCGCATATAGAAACGCTATATCAGACATATTTTACGGCCTAGATCCTGCCACTGTTGAGTAAATTTGAGTATAGGTAAGTTGAGACTGGCCATAATATCAACAAGTAATTCTACAGCCAGCCCCCTCAGTCGACGAGGAAATCCGACGGTATACGGGAATCTCTCCCCAGATCCGAAGTCCTTGTTGACATGCGCGGAACAGACACCAGTCGAGTATCAGGCGGTTAGGCAGCGGTTTGCATGCGAGATAAACCAGCTCCACATTCTCCTCAGTTTGATCACATCGATATCTTAAAGAGAGATGTGTGAAGTTGTTCGCATGCTGACGATGTCGGGCGAAACTACGGTGCAGTGACTCTAGTACTTCTAAGAACGATGAGACTTAGAACTGATGCCTGTTCTGGTTTCATATATCATATCTCATTAAGTATCTTACTCTTGTGGCCCCCCATATTAGCAGATATCTGGCTACCTGTACCGAATTTCAATTTTGATGCCCCTTTGTCTCTGAAGTTTTGTAGTCATGACCGCTCCAATAGCACCCGTATTGTCTGAATCTCTCACTCCATCCCAGTACTCAATTTCTGGGTCATAACTGTCCCCTTCTTCCACCTTCGCCTCTACATCCTCATCCACCTCGCCCTCGTCATCACTGCTATACTCTAGATCAAATTATACATTTTCATTTCATGCTTCAACCAACACTGAGCAAAACCTATAATAAATGGCCGTAGCGAATATTCATCCACGATCACATTGCGCGGGGAACAGTCTTCCATAACCACCCCAGATTCGTTGATACTGTGAACTAAATCCACAGTACGCTGTACCAGAGTTGGCCATTCCTTGACGCTTATTTCTGAGCTGTCGAGATTGATCAGATTAATTCCAGGAACAAAAAGGATCTTCTACATCATAGGAGTGGTCAGGTTTTCTGCCGTAGCTAATTGCTCGCCAACCTTTTTTATGGTTCGTTTAGCGTTGGTATTATGTCTCAGCAGGAAGAGCATCGCTAAAACTTCGTAGATACAAAGTGGACCCGTATTGTTGTATGAGATATTGACATATATATCTACCGTTCTATGCCGCCGCTAGACAATTGTGGGTAAAGTTTAGTTAACTGGAGCCACACTCTATCCCAACTTCATTAGTTCACCTTGTTTAACTCGCGGCTCGAAGGTCAAAACGGCACCAGCCAGTTTTTCACCTCTTTTTTGCCATCCAGTACTCCTACGTACCAACAGTCAGTTTGCTATGCCTCTGTCGGCACATTTTGGAGGAATTAGGCTTCCTAGGCTCCACTAATGCACCTATAGACGTTGCCTTCTCAGCGGTACCCACATTCGTATTGATAAGAATGCATAGGTTATATTATCAAGAAAGAAGAAAGGAACTTTCTCTGTCACCTACACTAGCAAGATTGCTCATTAAGAGGAACATCAATCACCACAATATTGATCTAATATTACAAAATGGAAAAGGGAAAAAGCTCAGCTCAATAACTGGCTCAGCGCAAAATTAATGTACATAATATTGTCATAATGTACATCTGACTTGCCTCAATTAGTCCTACTAATAAATGCCGCCTTTGTTATCCCGCTTGCTCTTTTCTCTCTCCCATAATTTCGCACATCTCACTATTGTTTGAGAAGTGTCGTCCATTTTACAAAAAATCCCACCGCTAACACTTTGCGGGATTAACTAAAGGAAAGTTCTAACTAAGGATAGGAAACATCGGAGTTCAATATTGTTGCAATTTTCCTATAGCGAAATATCTGCTGTCTCTGCTGTCTCTGCTGTCTCTGCTGTCTCTGCTGTCTCTGCTGGCTCTACTGGCTCTGCTGGCTCTATTGGCTCTGCTATAGAACTGTCCGTAGATATGAAGTCTATGCTTTTTAATATTGTCTGTTGAATATTAAATCCCTTTCTCGGTGTTTAAATTATTTTTAATAACCAATAGATTGCGTAGGAAGTAACTGATATGGGAAAAGCATGAATACGTAGAAAACGTTTCACATTTAAGACATGAGAGCTTAGCTAACGTGAAGCATTGCTAATAGCTCGTTTACCTGTGGAAATTATGCAGTTCAGATCTCCACGCGAGAGACATTTTCATCTTTGGGTGGACATATTCTCTATCAGGTACAGATGTATCTCAACAATACCACACATAATACACCTGAAACTTGGATAATTAGAATATAAGCACTAGTGACCCAACAACTCGGCTGGGCCAATGGAAATGGGAAAGGAAATATGGAGAATCCCAGGCCAGTAATGGCTGAGATAACAAAAGGAACGAAATAATCATGTGAGAAATAAAGGAAGGAAGCGCTGTCTTGGACTGGCATAACGCCAAGTAACAGTTTTTTTTAACACATCAATTGATAACTACGTAGTCTTAGTTCCCCGAGCATGATTGAGATGTCCAGGGTGTGTGTGTGTGTGTGTCAACAACCAAGGGCCAGGCTAAATCCAGCAGAAATTGATATTAACGGGCCGCCCCGGGCTCAACCGCAAATTAAGTGTTTTCTATTTTTAGCAGAACCTTTCAGGCCGACCAAAATTTTTTGAATCATACCCTCGGCAGATACGAGAACGCGTAAAAATGTAAGACGTGTTGTAGCGCATCTCGCATTAATGGCAAAAACTCTCAATGTGCCTAGCCAAATGCCCATGGCCCTCCTACACGGATTCTGCAGTCCATACATGTACTTTACGTAACAAGATGCAAGATGAGGACCTGTACAACAATAGTGTTGTAAGAGCCAGAAGCAATAAGCCTCACTTTAGAAACTATCTACGGCCCCAACGGAATACCATGTTATATTAAATAATCAAGCATAGGCTGAGTTCAAGTCCCTCCTCTGGTGTCTCTGAAATACCGCTGACAGCATACGCGATCACAAAGACACTCAGGATTTCCACTTTCAATCCATGACGGGACTGTAATTTAGATTCTAACCTACGTCTTTTTTTTTTTGGTGTGCTTGTACATATATAGACTAAACAAAATTCCCGGGCCTGCTGTTGATGCACGAGACGTGATACATAGCGGTTGACAAAAGAGAAATGCTTCCATCAATACACATCGGCACCCGTAGACTTGTCTTGCCCCTTGTTTCGCACCTTACGTGCCGGCCCTCAATTTTCCTTCATTCTGTCAGGCAATTCAAATCTCTCTACACCTATTGCCTGAGCCCCTATAGTTACATTCTAGGATGACCATAGTAGATCCTACATAGGTAAGCGCAAATGAAACTAACTGAAAATCTAGATTAGGAATAGTATCAATGGGTATACAGAGTCGTGATTATGTAGCATGCACTCTCTTCTCTTCAGAGAGACTCAACTTGAAGTGGGAGCTACCTGAAACAGAGCGTATGCGAGTCTGTTCTTCCATTACAAGGACCTTGGAGATGGATCGTAGGCTCCATACCCCCGTTTTTGGAAATTTTGCCGCTATCAACTCATGAAGCGCGTTGACACGTCAGCTTTCTGCCTTGCAAATGAAACCATTATAGTAAAAAGGATAAAAAAGTATAACTTACACCGAGATTGCCATTGATGGGGCCGGCGTAAGAACGCTGTAAGCCCGACTTGTCGGAGTACATGCAAGCCAAAAAAAAAAGGGGGG